>MNCI01006964.1:814734-828001 GCA_015680685.1 Gnetum montanum | reverse complement strand
GGGGGAGGAAACTCTACCACTATTGTCATTGAGGTTTTGGGCACCATTTGAATTCCAAGTTTGGCATGAGGGTTAGGAAAGGAGATAGGGTTTTACTTTCTTTGGGTTCATGTATCGTCTAGGGTCCCATAGACTACACTTTGTGACATAGTCATAGGGGGTGACCACTAACAATGTTGTTGGGGTTTGGTGGTAGTGGGAGATGCTAGGCTTGGTATGGTGGGGGGCAAGGTGGGAATTTGTCTTTGCAGCCTCTTTTTTCAATTTCATAAGGACACCCTACAAACTATGCTTTGGGTTGTAGGCATAGAGCATTGGCATCATTAGTATAATTTGGAGTTTTGTGGGTTGTGCCTATTATTGTGGGAAACTTCTACCTTCTCATTGGTTGCTACCTCACTCCCACACATAAGGATTTTAACCTTGCTGGAATATGCTCTTGGGGTTTTGGACATATGCCTAATTTTTTTTATCTATGATAGGGGTTGCTATGGATTATGCCTTAGATGATGATGATGAGAGAAGGGAGAGGGCTGTGGTAGGACCTAGCAATGTTGGCAGAAGTGATGTTGTGTGGAGACTACACTCTCCATGGCTATGGTGGAATGTGACAGAATGTGTTATTAGTTGGGACTACACTCTTCATGCATTGAGAGCATAGTTATTGAGTTGACACCAAGAGTTCACAAAAATTTATATCACTTTGGGACTATTCTCTCCACACTCTAGACTGTAGTTGGGGTAGTCTAGAGTTAGCCAAAATTTTGTTAGTCATGGAAAATCCTAAACTTACAAAATGTGCTGTACCCCAGTGAGTGCCAAGCATGTTGAATGAGTTAATTAACATATTATACCTATGGGGCCCTAGGGTGTATCCTCAAAATTATGTATTTTTCTAATTTATGTTAGTAGTTTATTGTATGTATGTCAAAATTTGCATCTATGCATGTATGTTAATGCTTTTTCCTATTTCTTAATGACTGCAAGGTGTTGTTGAAGCCCATTCTGATCATGGTTGCGCTCATGGGAATCTTGTGTTGCATGAGCTAACTTTTTATTAATATGTTTGCACCAAATATGCAAGTGGATCATTAGGTAGTGTGGTTCTAGCCAAGAGCTAAGGAGTTCCTAGAGTACTTATTGTAATAGTTTAGTGTGATCATGTGATCACACTTGGTAGTTAAGGTTGCTAGTGCTATCATTGAGATGATACTACCCAGGGCTAACCAGAACATTCTAAAGTTTATCTCAAATGAGTTTGCTACCAATGTTGATGGGGAAAGAGGCTTAGGTAGAGGCCCTATGGGTGTTCTTTAGCTATCTAGAGTATGGCACATGATGGGGATTGCTTGTTACAACAAGAGCAACACCATTTTTTTTGTGCAGTGGTTGCATACTCTATTCTAAAGCCTACTTGTAATCGTCTATTGCATTAGAGGGTAAGTGCTTCTATGGCTATTGCAATGTTTTATACTACTTTCTCATGTTAAATCACTAGCAATTCTAGAGTTGATGAAGATGGCATGCATGATGATCCAGACACTTTGGTCTTAACCCACACTACCTTAGAGGTATTCTCATCTAGCACAAATGTTCAAGTATCCATGATTGAGTATCTGGGGCATGATCTAGATACTTGCATCTCCCAACACCCAAAGGTGTATAAGCAATGTAGGATCCATGGCTAGTTAGATGAGGAGTGGGTTGCTGATGAGATTAACAGTAAGGAGGTGTTTACAATGCCACCCTTATCTCATATTTCATTCATGCCATATGTGTATTTATGTTTTCACTCATGTGATTGGGTATATGCCCTTTAGTTTACCTTATTTTTATGATGAAGTGTTAATGTTGTTTTACTTTGTGTTGTTGTAGTGGTTGCCTTAGTCGAGGTAATGGTGGTCACCATGGGTTACACAGAAGCCATCCTCATCATGAAATATGGGGATGTAGAGGGTGCACAACACTAGATATGCCATAGAGCAGTAGATGCATTGATGGCTTAGCTCATGCATGTTGGGTTTGTGGACTTGTTCTTGGCCCTTTACACGAGTGTCCTAGTGGTCGAAATGGTTCCCATAATTGACTCCTTTAGCAATGATGTTAGGTATTTTGTTACTTGGGTGTGTGGCATGACAGTAGTGCTATACCTCAGCGAAGCCTTCTTTGTTCATCTCTTTGGCATCCCTGCTTATGGCTTGATGATTATTGATAAGGCTAGTAGGGAGATGGACCATAGAGAGGAGATCAAGGACTAGTTGGGGGCCACTCGATCTCACAAAGGCATATCAATCATAGATGTGTAGGTTCTTGAGGTATGGGAGCTCTACCCTCTTTTTTGTGCTTGTGCCTTTCCAAAGCTACTTTCCCAAGGAAAAATCCTAAGGATGGAATAGGCATGGGTGATGAAAGCGGTGTTTCTAGAGTGTATGATGTTTAACTAGGCTAGGTACATAGCCATCATGCTACATGCAAAGATTTCTAGGCTCTACTTTAACCTCCAGGTGAGGTCCCATGTGTAGTTTATGTTCTTTGTAGGATACATGTGAAGGTTTGTATAGATTCTAGTCATGCAGGATGATGGATGATAGCTGGTGCAGGACCATGAGTAGCTATCTAGGCCATGGGTCAAACACATGTTTTCAACCACACACATGTAGTATACCCCCTAGAGGGGATCAATGAGTCACTATTAGTAACAATCAAGGTTCCTATGGGACAGTTGTATTATTCATGTGATAGTGCAGGTGAGGGTCCTCTAGTTAGCATTAGGGACATGAGTGATGTGGATTGATACATAGTAGAGATTGTGGGGCTATCTAAGGCCAAGATCAAGAGGTTGTAATCTCAATAGAAGACTACCTTTGAGGTTACGAAGCCAAACAACAAAAAGATTTGCATCAAGCTATAAGGTTTACATGAGGATGTTGCACATTAGTTTGTGGAGATGCTAGGTGCTTTAGTTGTATTTATGTATATATTTTTTATGTTATTTTTTTTGTGTTTTTGAGCTAGCTTGCTACATGTAATACATGCTTACTAATTTTGTATATTTGTTTTTAGTTGTGGTAGGTACCAAGTGATGTTGAAGGCCCTAGTGACTCAGTAGAAGAAGTAGAACCTCCATTTCCACCTAGTGCTATTGGTTGCACATGACCAAATGTACCTCCCATAGGGTTTTTTGCTATATTTTTCCTATGTAATGCTACTCATGCTATGTTATGGCTATGTATTACTATTCATGCTATATTTTGTTATGTATGACTATTTGCTAAGTGTAATGTATAGACTTTATGGCTATATGATGATTTTATTGCATTTTGCTATGATTATGCTTATAATGTAACTTATGCTAACATGACTAAGTTATGAATTAATGTAGCAAAGATGTGTTACGCTAGCCTAGAGTTATGAAATGATAGTAATACTAGGCCATTATGAGCCATAATGATACTGGGCATTGTAAGCCATAGCGAGTCTGGGCCATTGCAAGTTGTAGCGAGTCTGGGCTATTATGATCCATAGTGACTATTGTTAGTTTAAAGCCTTGATGGGCCTCATGGCAGTTTAAGGCCATAGCGAGAGGGATGATGCTAGTTTTTGGTCATTTTAGGCTGTGGGTTACTAGTTTAAGGCCATAATACGCCATTGCTATGAGGTTAAAGGCAATATGGCTTGCTAGTTTTAGGCCATAGCAGGTTGTAGCCTCCTAGTTTACGACCATGGAAAACTGAGGTGGTAGTTTAAGGCCACTCTAGGCCACAATGAGAGTTGAAGGCCATTTTGGGCCACAGTAATAGTTTAAGGCCATTCTAGGCCACAATGATAGTTTAAGGCCATTCCAGGTTGCAATGATAATTTAAGGCCATTTTGGGCAACAAAAATAGTTTAAGGCCATTCTAGGCTGCATATTGTTATCTTTATTTTTTTGTGATTTTTTATTTTATAATTTTTATGCATTTCTGATGTTTTTCATGCATTAAAGTAATAATTGTGGAAGTGTAAACTAAGTGAGAAATTTTGTAAATGAAGCAAATAAATGTATAAACTAAGAAAACTGATGCATAATTTGAGCAATAAAGCTAAATGTCGGTAACATGCTACAATGCTAATTTAATGTGAAACAAATGCAACATAAGTAGAAAGTAAAATATAGGGCATGCAAATGTGAGTAGCGGGTAAGCACCTAGCATGTTTTGAACTAAGGAGGTACCTTAGTCATGCAGTTGCTTCCTAACTTGGTGTGGGTTAGGAGGCATGTAGGGTCTAGATTACATTATCTGGTAATCCTCTTGACCTTTGCTTGCTATGCCAAAGGGTAAATCTACCCAAAGGAAATCCTCTAGGAGGTTATCAGCTTCTACTACTCTTTTGGTTATTTTTGCTTCATGTGTCTCATTGTTTGCCATAGGTGCATCATCAAGAAACTCAACCTTCAACCCTTGCTCTATGTTTACATTATTGATGGCTATGGAGGTGGCATTATCATCATAAATGATAACTTTGCCACCTTCATATGGTAGGTGGATCTCTTGATGAATTAGAGAGGATATGGATCATAGTTGGGCCAACCAAGGTCTACCAAATATTCAGTTGAAGCTCGACATCTCTTCTATCGTAATGAACTTGGCAATGGTGGGGAATTACTTCCCTACTATAAAAGCTATAGTAATAGTGCCCTTGACAATGATGCATGATCCATTGAAGGATTTCAGGCATGTAGTTTTTGTTGGCCTAATTTGATCTACAAGACCTAGCTTATCCACGACGGTGTATAGTATTATGTTCATTGCTACTCCATCATTGACATGCATTCTATAGATTTTGCATTGCCCAATGCATATAGTAATAAAAATAGGAGCTGTTATGACCTTGCCCCTCTTAGGATCTCCCTTAATTGCTTCATTGCTAAATGCTAGGGATGTGGAACTCAATTCCTATCGTGTAGGGGGTAGCATCATTGCATGGATGGAGGTCTCATCTAGAGTGATGTCCTCCATAATAGGGATGGAGGTTAACATTCACAAAAGTGCTCACTATGGGCAAATTAAGTCATGATTAGGTTGTACAAGATCAATGTTATATTTTTTATTTAAGTGCTTATTTGACCTAGGCTAATGCATCAATGAAGTCCTTGCCATTAGCTGCATTTTTGTTGGCTTGGACTTGTTACATGTAGCCTAAGAGAGATTTATCATAGACATGACCCAGGATTTATTTGGTTAGCTTGCTTAGGGGCCTTAATGCTCCCTTGTAATTTGCTCATTGTGGCTTTTCTGGTTGTTTTGGCCATAGGAACCATAGATATAGGAACTAGCTTTGGTGAACCTAGTGCTCTTTTCCCTCAATGTTGCCTAATCATTTTGTCTACAAGATGCTCATTGGGTCTCTTGTGTTGCCACCTCAAGAGCCTACCAATGTTGCTAATGAGGTTGGCCCTTGGAAAGGAGGGGACCTATGTGTTGGCTACTATTGGGCTTTGGATAGGTGAGGGGCTAGCATGTTGTGACACTTTGATGATGAAGGATGGTTGGATGGTTGTTGTTGATGAAGGGTGTTATGGATGCTTAAGGTGGTGCTCTAATAATGAAAGGGGACCTTGAAGTTATGGGAGCTAAAGGAACCCTTTCACTACCAGAGGGCATCCAAACCATAAATGGCTACTACACTAGTTCTAGATTATCATTAATGCTGATAACATTTATGACATAGCTAACATCATCTGCATTTAGAGGATCATTGTACATCCTTATGGACTGGTTTTAAGGCTTGACTTGATTTGCACTATAGAGTACTAACTTGCCTCTATCAATCATCATTTGTAGGTTATCTTGCAAGGCTAGGAAAAACTTTTTGCTATGGCTGGGCAACTGGTGGTAATGTAAAATTGGCCTAGCCTAAAATGTCTTAGGATTGGGGGCTTGTTTGGCACTACCAAAGTGAGTTCTCCTAGTAGCTTGTAGTATCTATAATGTTTTTTTGGGTAGCCTTAGAAATTTGTTTGTATTGAATGCATCCAACTTTTAGTAGTTAGTCTAGTAGCTTTGAAGGCTTTAGTGGCAACAGGGCATACTTAGAGTAATCCTTACACTCAAAGTTGGGCCTTTGAACAACTTGCATTATGGGCATAAAGGATGTAGGCTAGTTGATTACCTTAGCACTAAAGTTGATAACTTTGTTGTTAGTTTGGGATTTGGGGTGCTCAGCCTTTTGCCCTTAGTTAGTTTCTTTGGCTTCTTTAGCTACAATTGCCACCATGTCATTCTACTTTCCCTTGACTTTATCTCTCCTTGCATGCTGGCTCTTGTAGGCCATGTAGTCCAAGTCTTTGCTAGCTTTTGCTACATCATCTATGCTTTTAGTTTTAGCAAAGGCTTGGCTTAGGGATCACAGGCCCAGGTAATATGGTTTTAACTTTATAAAGTCTTTGACTACACCCTTAAAAATGACTAGGATATGTGCTTCAGCTATCAGCTCTTGTATTTCATTTAGCTAGGAACTCTAGTGTTGAATGAACTTCTACATGGGCTCAAGGTGGCCTTGCTTGACTTGCATTAGCTAGTCTAAGGTTGTTTTTGGCTTCAAATTGTATTTGAAGTGTGTTACAAATTGGCTCAAGAGGTCCTCCAAAGAGGAGATAGAGCCTCTAGGTAGTGCACAATACCAATCTAATGGTTTACCAGTCAATGGCATGGTGAACATGCACATGATGACATGTGGCCATATTTGCAATAGAAAGCACTCTAACTTAAACATAAAAAAATGTGCATTGGGGTCTCCCTCACTATTATATTTGGTGAATTGAAGTAGTGAGACTTTAGTTGCAAGAGTTAGAGGTAGGACCGTAGGACTTATAGGGTCATCTAAGTAGAAGTACACCACTTTGATAGTTTTAAAGGAGGTAACTTTGAGTCATCTTACCTTTTCTGCTAAGCTTTGGATCATCTAGAATGCTTGGTCTAAGCTTTTAGATGCTCTAGATAGTTCTCTTGGTTGTGTTATTTGCTATTGGACTAGTTGGATGGACCATGACCTAGTTGTAGGTTGTAGAATTACATGATGCACTTAATGCATTGACTATGCTATGGGGATGGTGATTGAGCCAAGCAATGCACACATTGGTTGGGCCAACACTAGGGGCATTGATGAAATAGGTGGGATGTAGGATACCTGAGTCACTTGGGGCCTAGAGATGGGCCTTGTGTAGATGTATGGTTGAGCCAGTGTGGTTGCTATGAGTAGAGATGGCTAAGTGGGTTGGGATGATGTTACAAAGGGTTATTCAAGTGGAGCCATTGTACCATAATGTGTGTGTTATGTCTAATGTGTTGCTATTATAGATGTTGACCTAGGCCTGGTAGAGTTGGAAGGTGATGTCAGTGTTATGATTATCTTAAGGAGAATGGTTGAACAAGACTAATGAAACACCCCAAAAATTCAAAGGCATACTTGCTTCACCAGGCCTTGCAATTCGTGTAGCACTATGGTAGTTCTTCAGGAGGAGAATGCGCACTAAATTCAGGCCGGCCAATTCAGAAAATTTGCTACTTTAGGTGCAAAAAGTCTCTATGGATCATCCTACCTATCCACCTAAGTAGTTTACCCAGCTGACAACCTGCTCAGAAGCAACGCGTGGAGTTGTCAGTAGCACCTAGAATGCGCAAAACAGTTTGGCAAGTTTTCTAAGTTACAAAGTTTGCTACGCTATGCTACGCCTCCCTATGTAGCATAGCAAGCTTCAGAAAATGATTGCAGAATGAAGTGCTACGCTACGCTATGCTACGCAGTGTAGCACAACGTAGCAAAAGCTAGGTAGCTAGTCCCTTTGCCTGACTTTAAGTCCTTTGGCAATGTCTCTTTCTATCAGAAAGCAGTGTACCATGTTTGCTGCTATGCTACATTGAGCTACATGGTGCAGCGAGGTGTAGCAATTTCATTGAAGAGATAGAAAGCAACACAAAGGGCAGGATCGGCAAGTTCACAAGTTTCACAGTGCAGGAAGCAAAGTTTGCAGATTGGCAAAGTTTTTACGACTAAGGCCAATCGCTACGCTATGTAGCATAGCATAGCGTAGCAAGCATGTAGCCCACACATATAGTGGAACACATGACGAGATGCTACACCATGCCAAATATGCTATGCTGCGAAGCACAACAAAGCCTGTTGGGTGGTTGTGCAACATCAATGCACTTCATCTAATTGAACTGTTGGCACACATCTCTAGACGCTGATGGTGCAATTACGACATGGCAGGCTCACAGTTACGGCATGGCAGGCTCACATTACAAAAGTCATGTAGGCCCAACAATCATGCATGGCACGTGCAACATAGACAAGTCAACGTGGGCCCAAGGCACGTGGCATTCAAACTACCCCTTTTACATGCCCTTAGCCCTATAAATACCTCGATGAGCAACACTCGAATGGTTGGATGATGGGTTGGTTGGTATTATTTGGTTAGCTTCTCAGATTCCATGGAAAAAATAAGAAATTTAGGATTGTAACATTGAGCATTGTAAGCTTTCTATTTGATACTACAAATAGTTAGCATTCTTAACTAACATCCTATTCTACCCCTTTCTATCACCTTGGTAGAATTTTTGCATTGTCAACTCCTGAATCCACACCCAAGTGCACAACTATTTTTTTCTACACGTCTTGGTTACTCTCAGGATCTCTACACTCAATGCTATGCAATCAACTATATCCATCTTGATAGAGCAAACTTGTAGCTTCGGAGCGGTGCATTTTTCTAACTACATCTTACTTTGTTTCCTGCTTATTGTTGTATTCTATGCTATTTTCTATTTCTTTTGCATTTAAGCATTGCTTTACACTTTTATTTCCATTTTCAAACTACACATTGCAAAAGGCTATATAGATATCGACTAAGTCCCTGTCTAATCGACCAAACTATTCAGGGCACCCCATATCCATTCCATCCAGCATGGGCCCTCCCGCAGATACGAGGTTGGAACTATCCACGACCGTCAACCCCTCGGTGTTTTCCAACTGTCGACATTTTTGGTCACTATAGTTTTCTAGCACTAGAAGGAGGGCCTTTAGTGCCCTTTCCACGTGTCATGGTAGTCTTGTAAGCTTTCTACACCCTAATACACATTAGCGTATACTTGATACCTGTCTGTGATTCCTTCGACGGTTCCTTAGGAATCCTACAGGACGCAAAGCCTTTTATTTCTAGTTGACTAGCTTGTCTTACGGTAGTCTTGCATGTGTTGTATACCCCATCGCGCATTAGCATATCATGTGGTATAGATTGGTCGCTTTGACAGTCCCTCGGGGACCTTGCAAGACACAAAGCCTTTGATCGCTAGTTAGCTTGCTCATCTTATGGTAGTCTTGCATGCGCTCTGTACCCTATCATGCACTAGTATAAACGTGACACCCTTTTGCAGTTTTTTATGCTCTATGTGGTACAGATTGGTCACCTCGATGGTTCCCTGGGAACTCGGCAAGACATAAAGCCTTCTTTTTGATGCTTTCCAGTTTCTTTGTTCTTTTTGCGTTCTTCTTGCGTAACTATGTAGCTTAACAATGGATTTTTCAAACACTACCACTAACACCTTCAACGTTAAAGTTCCCATCATGGTTCAAGGCACTATTGGTGCCGAACAACCACTGAACCCGACGTTGGAAACACTTCAATCCCTTAGGATCCAAAACTAGGGACCTGAGGGATTGGCCCAGCAACATGAGCGTTACCGCTTTCTTTGTGCAAAGGTGTAGGTAAATATGCCCTTGGATGTGCACGAACTCGAAGAGAAACGTAGCTTTGAGTTCACTTACTGTAATGGGAAGAAGTTTGTTCCCACCCCAGGTGCTTCCATACCTTTGAAACAGATAAACCAAAGGCTTCTAGACCAACTAATCTAGTTGGCTAGCCTTAGGGAGCAATAGGATAGCATCCAACCATGAGGATTCCTTCCAAGATGGACAGGAGGAACTTGATTCCCAACTGGATGAGGGAGGTCAAACCAACCCTATTCCTGTCCCTCCTACCTAGTCATTCTAGGCCGATCTGTTGCCTGTCACCACTCCATTTGTGATCACACCTATGCTTCTACAACCTGTGATCACAACTGCTATGGGTAGCCACGTCAATCCCGTGGCATTTCAATGCCCTCACTCGCCTATTTCACCTGTCTCCTTTATAGCCACCATTCCTTTGCAAACTGTTTAGCAATCTATTCCTGTAGCACATCATATGCCAATCGTGGTTACCCTGCCACATGTTCATACCATTCCTAGCTCAAAATCGTATGCAACTTCTATTTCCATTCCTACGTTCACATCTGTTCCACCCACTGTGACGGGTCCCGGCCCATCGACATGGTGGGCCCCATTCGCTTCTTCGACCACTCTGCAACTATTGTAGATGTCTCACTATGTTCGCTCTTAGACCTACCAAACCCCACAAATGGTATAACCCAACATGGGGCTATGGTCTATTCTGTCGGTGACATAAGAAGTCTATCCAGTGGCTTAAATCGCGTTTGCTACTCCAACAGCACCACCTATCGGGTGGTGGAGAGTTTAAGAAGCACCTGTTGCGGGGGCTACCCCAATGATACCGTCGATGGATCACACAACGACTCTCGTCATTTCACATGTGGGATCTGCCTCAGTAGTTCCCCAACCGCCTACACCATTGCAGGGTTTGGATCAAGTGTTCCAGCTTATCTAGATGCTCACTGAGGAAATCAAATGCCTCAAGGCTGTTGGATCTGACACGGTACAAGTCATGGACTTTTACTAGGATGACTCTATCAGCCCTGTGATCCCTGCTTTGACACTACCCCAAGGGATTTCCCTCTCACACTTCATGAAGTATGATGGGGAGGGAGATCGGAACACACATCTTGTGACTTTTAGGTCTAAATATTTTCTATTGCAAGAATGGACGCACATAATTATCCATGTCTTTGCCATGTTCCTAGCTGGGAAAGCCCTGGATTGGTATCGCACGCTACCACTCTCATCCATTTCAACTTTGGAAGAGCTTCTGACCTAGTTCGTGACATGCTTCAAGTACAACTTGAAGCCAGAAACCATGCTGGATCAGTTGATGAGTGTGAAGCAAGATCCTCTAGGGCCGGGCCAAAAGTTCATCCAGCGTTGGAGCACAACCCTTAACGAAATTCTGTGAGCCCATTGCGGAGGCCCACTAGTTGGCTGTCTTTAAGGGTGTAGTGAACGACTTCATCAAGTCTAAACTGTACTACCTCGCTCCTCACTCTCTTAGTCAGGCCTTCACTTAGACTAAGAGCATACAGGACGCGGCCAAGGCAAGCAAAGACCCAGCCTACATCGCCTACAAAAACACCTTCGCAAAGAAGGAGAAGGGTAGAGCCCCAACAACCATAGTGGCCACTATGGCGATCGAGGCCAAGCTCAAACCTAGTAACAATGGTAGCAAGAACACCAAGAAACCAGCCGTACTTGTAGCTAACCCTGTGCCCAAACAAGGCCATGTGCCGCAACCTGCCATACCTACACATGATACATCTGCACAACCCAAACCGAACTTCGAGTGCAAAGATCGCTCAAACTACACCCCACTGCCTCTCAAGCCTTCAGAAGTTTTAAAGCAGCTATTGGCAATAGGGTACTTTTGGCACATTTGGCCATTTCATGGAGCAGGTTGGTAAGATTAAATTGTTTAAGAATTTTTGGAGAAGTGGCTAAAATTTTAGTTTGAGAGGAAAAGAATAAGTTAACAATAGCATTTTTATTATTTAAGAAAAAATGTATAGAAGTACCATTCCTGTATATAGTAGAATTATAAAAAAATCTACGCTAAATTTTGGGTATAAATGTTGGTTTATAATATTTCCACCCAAAATTATCCAGTTTCAGAGGATTCGTTCATGGACACCAAAAGACTTTGCTCGATTTCTCCTGGCAGCTGATAGGACCAGAAGGCTAGATCCTTTGAACCGATTTGATACCTACACTAGCAGATGGAACCTCACCAATTGCCATTATTGGGCCTCTGTTGGGTTTACAAGGTTGTTCTGTTTGCTGTTGGTGCTCTTTAGTTCATCTTTTATGGATTTCTGTTGCTCATTACCCTCTATTGCTGTTGCTATGGGAAAGAAAACGTTTACAAAGATCAGCGTTCAAGTTGCAACCCAGGATTGATCATCCTCATTCTTCTAAAATTGTTGCATTAGTCGGAAGCTTTATGTTGTATTTTGGAGAGGAAGATTTAAACAAGGATATGTGGGCAAGGTGGATTACATGGAAGAAAATATTAGAAATGTGATTGGTTATCTTACCAGATAAAAATGCTCTCCAATCTTTGTGCTATGTGTTGATTATCTTGGCTATAGTGACTTTGCTTCTTCCATTGCTAAGTGTTTGTTCTCTCTTAAGTTCAGCTGAAGCTGTTGGTTTATTTCCTGGCTCTTGCTGCCTGATTTTTGGTTATGTTAACCTTTATCCTTTGTGGAGTATACGTTTTATTTTGCAATACTGTCTCAGAAACCCATGTGGTAGTGGATCAGTGGGTGAACCATTCAATAGTAGATCCAGATGATATTTTCTAATGACGGAGGAGGAGCTCTTATGGTCGTTGCCACTCATCAGAGCTTCGCGACGATAGTTCTTGGATTTGAGCAGCGACACTTTCAGTTTCTAATTTTTCCCACCGATATGCAATGCTTCAGCTTTCCCCAGATCTACCCATCTTCAACACCTTCCTGGACGTTCTCTACAAGGCTCGCAAGCATGTAGATCCATGGTACGTTCACCCCTAGCTCTGCAATATATAACAATGGCAGTGATTTGGAAGATGATTGAAAAAAAAAAAAATGCAAGAAGCCCTACACGAATTTGGGGCAAAAATTTCAGGCAACTGAAACCCTAAATCACGTTTGTCATTGGCTGATGGAACCAAAGGAATCCTAGCCTATTCTTCTAGAACCGCATGTTTAGCACATCATTTTTCCAAGGAAAATCTTCCTCCTCTGCTCTTTTGCAACTGAACACCAAAACAACAGCAGTGCCTGATGGCAACACATTCGTTATCGCCATACCAATCCACTGAACGTAGCAACAGAGACACGAAGGTACACTAAGATAGATGTACAACCGAATTAGCAGAGTAGGAGATATTTTAACTGATGCTGTAGTTGTAGTTTTATCCATCGTTGAAGAATTACCATTAATTTAATTATTCCAAGTGCCCAGCTGAAGACTTACCATTAATCTAATTATTCCAAGTGAATGAAGCTCTCATAATATT
>MNCI01006964.1:735453-809076 GCA_015680685.1 Gnetum montanum | reverse complement strand
AGAAAGGATTTTTGGGGAGTTTTATTGGAATATGTTCATAATGATCAAATTAGTTTCATTTTGGAACAATTTCATGATCATTTGAATTTATTTTATGAATCCCCCAAGTCGACTATGCAACATATACTTTGATATGGATATTACTAGCCTTCCATATATCAACACATTAGTTCAAAGATTTAAAAATGCTATAAATGTCAAATTCATGGGCCCAAGATTAAAAGGGCTAGAGCCCCTTTAAAGCCAGTTGTTGCAGATAGACCATTTTAGAAATGGGGTTTGGATTTTATTGGTACAATTACTCCTTCAAGGGCTGGGCACAAGTTTATTCTCACAGCTACTAATTATTTCACTAAATGGTCTGAAGCAAAGGGTCTAAGAGGAAGTTTAGCATCAGATGTGATTAAGTTTCTAGAAGACCATATTCTAAGTAGATTTGGTCTACCTGAAGTGTTAGTGTCAGACAATGGACTCACCTTCAAATCTGAAGAGTTTATCAGATGGGCATATGAAAAATCCATTTTCTTATTTTCCTCATCAAATTATTATCCTAAAAGAAATGGCCTAGTAGAATCCACCAATAAAAATCTTATCGCTTATATCAAAAAATCAATGGATGGGAACCTAGGAAATTGAATTGATTATCTACAATCTGCATTATGGTTAGATCAAATTAGATTCAAGAAAGTTATTGAGACATCACCATATAACTTAGTTTATGGTTTGCCAGCAAGAATTACAAATAAGATTGTAAGCTCAGCTTCTGAATTCGTACAAAGATATAGTGAAAGGACTGATAAAGATAGAATTTTCATGACTTTGCTTATTAAAAGAGAAGCTGAAGTAGATAAAGCAAGGGATAATTTGTTATAGAATACCTCTCAAGTTAAAAGATGGTTTGATAGGAAAGCTCTAAAAAGAACTTTCAAGATAGGGGACCTTGTCCCTTTCAAATTACAAAGCAATTGTTAGAGGATACTTACAAATTATCAAATTTGGATGGCATGAAATTCCAATTTTCATATAATTTTTTGCATATAAAACATTATTTGGGACAATTGCATACAACTTAAAGATGTCCTTGCACAAAGTAATATATGTATATACTATTAGGTATAATATTACTAGGATTATAGTGTCAATTATTATATTTAATTATGCTTTATTTATATTTAGAAAATAATTTTCCCTCAAGTGAGGTAAGTGGAAGCCTTTAAGTGAAACAAGTGGAATTCTACAATTGCGACAAGTGGAGAAGGTGACTCATCCACTACTTGGTGAGGATTGTGAAAAATGGTTAAAATGCCTAAAAATAAGGAAACTTGGTTGAAGACTCTTGGGAGGGATTTCAAATTTTTAGCACCTATAAAAAGAGGGTTAGATTGCTTAGGATTTCTTCATCTTTCAATTCAAGTTGAGGAGTAAAAGTTAGAGAGAGCTAATGGAGTTTGAGAGAGCAATGAGAAAGCCTTTTATTCCATATGTGATGCGATGTTTCCCTGAACATGTATTGAAGGCCTACCTAAAAGCTAGATCATGTGGAGCTCCAAAAGAGTGTCCTTTTATGGCTTGGTTATTCGATGAATTTTCTTTTTTCACTAGAGGTTTGGAAATAGAGTCCAATGTTTTGGGGCAATACCAAGATTGCACCAAAGAGGAAGAGAAAAGAGAAGAGCAACCAACCAATGAAGGGTCATCATGGGGATGGGGAGAAGCCTTTGTCTCCCGAGAGGAAAATGAAGGACCTAATGGAGAAGAACAGAAGAGCTCATCTGAAAAAGAAAATGAGAAAAGTGTTGAAGAGAAAGCTCCAGTAGATCAAGGTGGGTAACCCTCACAATTCAGTTTCCATCCCAAGAATAGTCCATGAAGGACTTGATAATGTACAATTTGTTATTTTTCTTAGGAATGAGCTTTTTGTCCTATCACACCTTATGTTAAATGGGAATTTTCCTCAAAAAAAAAAAAAGATTTCTATTCAGCTGTAAAAATTCAATGAAAATTTTAGTATGTTTTAGTCTTGAAATTAGGTTGTACAAGTTTTTTTAAGCTTTTAAGGGGGCAAAAATGTTGGCCCATTTGGCCATTTCATGGAGTAGGTTGGTAAGATTAAATTGTTTAAGAATTTTTGGAGAAGTGGCTAAAATTTTAGTTTGAGAGGAAAAGAATAAGTTAACAATAGCATTTTTGTTATTTAAGAAAAAATATATAGAAGTACCATTTCTATATATAGTAGAATTATAAAAAAAATCTACACAGAATTTTGGGTATAAATGTTGGTTTATAAGATTTCCACCCAAAATTATCCAATTTTAGAGGATCCGTTCATGGACCCCAAAAGAATTTGCTTAATTTTTCCTGGTAGCTAATAGGACCAGAAGGCCTGATCCTCTGAACTGATTTGATACCTACATTGGCAGATGGAACCTCACCAATCACCATTATTGGGCCTCTGTTGGGTTTACAGGGTTGCTCTGTTTGCTGTTGATGGTCTCTGGTTCATATTTTATGGATTTATGCTGCTCATTACCCTCTATTGCTATTGTTGTGGCAAAGAAAATGTTTACAAAGATCAGCGTTCAAGTTGCAACCCAGGACTAATCATCCTCATTCTTCTAAAATTACTACATTAGCCGGAAGCTTTATGGTGTATTTTGGAGAGGAAGATTTGAACAAGGATATGTAGGCAAGGTGGATTACATGGAAGAAAATCTTAGAAATGTGACTGGTTATCTTACTAGATAAAAATGCTCTTCAATCTTCACGC
Organism: Gnetum montanum; assembly: GCA_015680685.1. Classification (NCBI taxonomy): domain Eukaryota; kingdom Viridiplantae; phylum Streptophyta; class Gnetopsida; order Gnetales; family Gnetaceae; genus Gnetum; species Gnetum montanum. The sequence goes on along the minus strand of MNCI01006964.1, from coordinate 806,309 downwards.
TATGCATTGATTATCTTGGTTGCAGTGACTTTGCTTCTTCCATTGCTGCGTGTTTGTTCTCTCCTAAGTTCGACTGAAGCCATTGATTTATTTCTTGGCTCTTACTGCCTGATTTTTTGTTGCGTTAACCTTTATTCTTTGTGGAGTATACGTTTTATTTTGCAACACTATCTTAGACACCCGCATGGCAGTGGATTAGTGGGTGAACTATCTAACAGCAGATCCGGAGAAGATTTTCTAATGGTAGAGGAGGAGCTCTTATGGTTTTTGCCACTCATCAGAGCTTCGTGGCGGTAGTTCTTGGATTTGAGCAGCGATAGCTTCATTTTCAAATTTTTCCCATTGATATGCAGTGCTTCAGCTTTCCCTAGATCTGCCCACCTTCAACGCCTTCCCGGACGTTCTTTGCAGTGCCTGCAAGCATGCAGATCCATGGTATGTTCACCCCTGGCTCTACAATCAATAACAACGGTAGTGATTTGGAAGATGATTAAAAAAAAATGCAGGAAGCCCTATGAGAATTTGGGAAAAAAATTTCAAGTAGCTGAAACCCTAAATCGTGTTTTTCATTGGCTACTAGAACTAAAGGAATCTTGGCCTATTCTTCTAGAACCGCATGTTCAGCACACCTTTTTTCCAAGGAAAATCTTCCTTCTCTGCTCTTCAGCAACTGAACACCAAAATAACAGTAGTGCCCAACGCCGACGCATTCGTTATCACCATACCAATGCATTGAACGCAACAATAGATACATGAAGGTACACTAAGATAGGTGTACAACTGAATTAGAAGAGCAGGAGATATTTTAACTGATGCTGGAGTTGTAGTTTTATCCATTGCTGAAGAATTACCATTAATTTAATTATTCCAAGTGCCCGGCTAAAGACTTACCATTAATCTAATTATTCCAAGTGAATGAAGCTCTCATAATATTGAGTTCTTGAATTTATTTTTCAAACATTATTGTATAAGTTATTTCCCATAAAATATTTGTAATATTTACAAATATCAATGTTAGCATAAATTCCTCCTAACTTTATGTATAACTTCCTAACTACATAGCTTTCCAACTAAATTGGTGAGAAATATCTCCTAACTAGTTGGGTAAGTTGTAACTTCCTTACTTGGGAGAGATGTTAGCTAAGATATTTTAAAGTATGTAACTACCTTTGAACCCTATAAAAAGGCTTCAGGGGTAAGAAGAAAAGGGATCACAAAAGGGGACTTTTGAGAAGGAGGTATCACTTATCACACTTGGGAAGACTACTAGCTAGTACTTGGGCTCTCACTTGGAGACACACTTTGAGTCTTGGGAGGAGAGCATTGTAAAGAAGAAATTGTGAAAGATTGCCTATAAGATGGCTTGCTAAAGAAAAGGTTTTAGCCTCTTTGTCATAGTCCTGTGAGCTATGTTTTTTTTATTTTTTTTATTTTGTTTAAATTTTTTAGTTAGTGGTTTAGATAGTATCATCCTTGGAAAGTAATTGTGGGATTTTTAGATTGCTCTTATTGTTCTTGATGCATAATGGAAGATTTCTATTAAAATTTTGCCATAGAAGTGCTTATGTTTGAAAGCCTTAAGAGAATTTTAGTAGTAAATTTTATTGTGCAACGTATAAGAATTCCTATTGGGATTGTTGTAAGAGAGCCTCTGCTTGTAGTTAAGCCGTTGAACGATTCAATAGTTAAGAGGGTTCAGAAAATCCTGAGTATTTTGATGGGACCAGAATAGCTTCTTTTTATCTTTATAGTGAATCTCCATAGTATTTCAATCAGAAATTGTCAAGTCTTTTGAATGTTCTGTTGAATGCAATTGTTGACATCCTTTATCTAGCCAGAATGGAGTCTCGTACGTGATAGTTTACGCAGCAATTTTTGGTAGCATGGTAGGATTGTCTTGAAGAAATTGCTTATTTGAGCCTTGGGAGTTTGAACAATTTGTAGTTATTGAATTTGGGATAGCTTTATTGTGAAGTGTTTACTCATGTCATTTTACCTTTTTTAAACATTTGAGGTCTACACAAATCTACTTTCTTTTCTATCTATTTCCATTGAATCTTGCTCTATTTCTAGTTTTCTTGTGGAACTATCTCTTTCTCTAGGAAAAATTAGAAGTATATTCGCGGAGTTGTACTCAAATTTTTTAACAAAATTTTATTTGTTACAAGTAGGTATTATAAGGACTGCGTAGACTAGGCAATTGAACAAAATAGAAACTCTCAACAACTCACAGTACTTGGCAAAGTCAGCTGAATCTCTTTAAGATAAGTCATTTGTAATTTACACACAACGCAATCATTTCATTTTTGCAACCGCATACCACAACAGCACATACACATACTCATATTAACTACTTGGTCTATTTGGAGGTATTTGGACCTTGGTGTTGCTAGAGACTAGCAAACATCTAAATCCTATTCGAGGACACTCGTTGGCAGTCACGTTCCAAACAGTTGCCAACATGTACATCCAACACAAGCAGATGTCGGAAGAAGAAATCAATAGACATGAATGCTACTGCAAGCTCCTTAGAAACCCATCTTTGGCCCTACCCAATGAGCTTCCAGTTCCTAAGGGCTTTAGGCTGGATAGGTTTTGTGACTACCACCAATAATGTGGTCATAGCACAGATTGATGTCTGGCGTTGCAAGATGACATCCAAAGATTAATTGACCAGGGGAAACTGGTGTTGGATGAAAGCAACCCAGTGCTCCCTGAAAATCAATCTATGTATGTCTACATAGATCCCCTCAACACCAATAATGCTGATTATGTCATCAATGCCATCGACATTGACAATGATCCTAGGCCACCCCAGTAGCCATTCATGGTCCGTGTGCCTCAGTGTAGTGCACTAGCACCATGAGCGGTTGATCAAAGCTCGCAACAACCATTCGTCCTGAGAGTCCCTCCAAAGGCATCCATCTCTGCACCACTTGTTAATAGAGCCATGCAGCTCCGCTCGTTAACACCTTTAGCTCCATTTGTCATCAGGGGATTGACTCCTTCGACAGCCCCCTTCTCATCCTAAAAGATGAGAAGTTCACTCGTGGGTGAGATGTCGAAGGGAAGTACTACCCAAGATATTCCCAAGTCTACGTCCTTGCCTCTTGCATCTGTGCCTTCTTCACCAAAGAAAAACGTTGACATGATCACATGGTCTATGCCACCTTGCCAAAAAGGGTATGAACCCAGACCTGAAGTCATCCCTCCTCTGGAAATTAGTCTTCTGGGATGAATTGAAAAGGAGGAAAACACCAAATAGGGGGGTGGCCAAGACCTCTTGGATGCCCTCACTCAGGTTAAACAAGCTCTAAAATAGAAAAATGCTACATTGAGCTTATATGACCTGATCATGACATCCACCCCACACAGTGAGGCTCTGATATGCATGTTGACAGTGATTTCAATCAACGAAGACATGCCAGTGGAAGAGGAAGCAATCCAGGCGATCATGCTTCCCCTCACACTTACAGAGTTAGAACAGCCTCAACTAATCTTCTGCAACGACACCATTAGGGAAGATCTCGAAAGGGGTCAGGTGACTACAACACCTCTATTCATCACAATTTGGGTTGGCCAACATTGGATCTGAAGGATACACATTGATGATGGGGCTACTACGAACGTCATCCCCTTTCCCATTGTGGACAAGTTGGGCTTGGTTGACTAGATCAAGCCCACAACGACATCATGCCTGAGGTCGTTTAATGGGGCGTGGGTCATGGTGAAGGGCATAGTTCACATAGACTTTGTAGCAGGAGACTAGTTCCCCACAAATGCAATGTTCATTGTGGTCGAGAAAATGCCCAGGTTTAACCTAATCTTGGAAAGATCGTGGTTAGCACAACTTAGGGCTATCTCCTCACCCGTACACCAGGAGATCCATTTGCCTTATGTAGGTAGAGAGATGGTGATCCATAGTGACGAAGTAGCAACGCAAGAAATCCACAACATAGGCATGGAAAAGGACTCAGAAGTTATAACTTCTAAGAACAAAGATCCTTTTGTAATTTACACTGATCATCTGGGAGGAGGATTAGCCCAATAAGCTAACCCTAAAAGTGCAAACACATGGGCTAACTTACCCTTCCAAGTGGGGGGCAATGATGTAGACGAAGGCCCTGGCAGAGCACCTTGCCTTATGTTTCACTCAATCCATGTTGGGTCAAGAAGCATCTATGCCTATCGTACCAACCCCATTGCTTCCTACCCACACATCATCCTTGTGCATTTACACAATGGCCTGAAATGGCCTAAAACTATGTTATGGCCCGAAACAGCCTAAAATTAGTAGTACTACACCATGGCCCAAGACGACCTAAAACTAGCAATGAGCTATGGCCTGAAATGGCCTAAAAATAGCAGTGTGCATCTACGCAAAGGCCCAAAATGGCCTAAAACTAGCAATGTGCATTTACGTATCATTCTTATGTTTCGCTCAACCTGCGTTGGGTCAAGAAGAAGCTACGCCTAGCGTAGAAACCCTATTGTTTCCTACCCATGCATAGTCCTTGTGTATTTACGCAATGGCCTGAAATGGCCTAAAATTAGCAATGCTACGCTATGGCCCGAAACGGCCTAAAACTAGCAATGCTACGCTATGGCCCGAAATGGCCTAAAACTAGCAATGGCCCGAAATGGCTTAAAAATAGCACATGAAAACATGAACATTTTATTCAAAACGTAGCACATATGTAATGCACAAGTTAGCGTAGAATCCATTTCTGTTTCACAAAATCCTCTTTACTTCATTCAAAACTGTTGTCTTTTAAATAATGTTTGCAAAATTTGTTACAAAATTTCAAAATTCCAGATTAAAAAAAAGGGATCCCATGTTGTCATGGGTTGTTCTGTTCACATCATCTTCATCTTTCGTTCCTACATCATTTTCTTCTGCATTGCCTTATCCTCCGTTGTCCTCTACTGGTTCTCCATTTCCTTCCTCTAAGGGTATTGCATCCTCATCTAGGGCTGCATCGTAGGGGTGAAGTGGTCAGCTAGGGGAAAAAATGCAAACTACAATAGAGCATAAGCATTAACACGGTTGAAAGCAACTAACCTAAGAAGGGCTCATGTCTATCTCAAAGGGTATTTGATCTAAACCAAGCCTGAGGCGATGCCAGACTTGCTTTGAAATGATATCCCTTGAATGTCTTTTGCCTGGTTCAGCATCTGCCACTACAACTCTCTCCCTTTCGGTAGTTTTCCACCTTGGTGGCCCCAGAGAAAAGGAAACGGTCATGGTCTCTCCTGTGGAAAGGTCTTAAACCTGGCATAGGCCTTAGAGGCATCAATAGCATTTACGAATGCTTTATATGTGAATGCCTCCACAGTAGCATCCTCATACAGTTTATGATGGGTGACATTTTTCCATTTATACATGTGTTTATGATTTCTCTGGGACTGCCCCCATTCATAGACCCTGGCACTGAAGTCTTTCAAATCTTGACACTTCTGGTCTAGCAGGTCCATCTGCATCTACTGTTCTATCAGTTCGCGGGTGCTCTCGACATTCTAATGCACAACTATCCAAAACTTGGCATAGTCTATCATAGCCATACACCAGAGTCCTCATTGTTGGTTCCACTGGCTATGAGGAACTTGTTTCCTAACTTGAGATCCTCCACCTCAGCTCTCAGGTCGGCCTCGCTTTGCTCAACCTTCTGGACCTATTTCCATAGGTCCTCATTGATACACTTGTACTCCCATAGGGAGCATGCTAAGTGCAACGTGCATTTGCAAACCTTGTCATATGCACGACGAGATAGCTCGGTCACTTCAAACGGGAATGTGGACACAACATCGACTTTGAAAGGTCATGTCGGGTTCCATTTGAGTTTAGAGGTTGCTGTGACATGAAGAGCATACCAGTCGCATTAGTATAGTGAAAGTAGAAAACCCAAGAAACTCTAACATAACAATGCAAAAGTGAATAACACTACTACTTACCCGCTTCAGGGTCCACCTGCTGAAGGTGGCTAATGATGTTGTCAACGATCCCCTGCATGAACACGAACTTGTCGAGGACCTTAGCCCATGATTCTGTGTGAACCAAAGAGGGTCTTGCAGCATCAACAGTAGCATCTATCACATAACCAAGCACATTAGTAATGACCAAAATGGGCTATGAAAATGTAGACATATTGCCTAACTCACCGGCGTCCACTTGCAGTCTCTCTTCTTGTTGATGAAAGACGATGGTGGTAGCCTAGCCAGAGGTTCCTGCCAAGTCTATATGAACCTCCTCTTCATGTGCTAGTGCCTTTTCTTTAAGGAGGTCAACATCTTTTTTATTCAAGGGAGAATCCTCTTCGCCAGTAGGAGGATTCTTCCTAATGATGAGAGCCCCTTCTTTAGCTGCAGGAGCTTCCTTCCTCTCAACAGGGGCCCTTCTCTCTGAAAGTGGGGCCTCCGTGTCTTTATTCGTCACCCCTGTCTTAAGGGACAATACCTCTTCATTGCCTTCTTCTTCTTCCTCTTCTTCTAGTGGTCAAGAAACACATTTGCATTAGCTCAAAGAAAGTTAGCCTAAGGAAGTACGCTACACTACGCCACCTAGCATAGCAGAAATCAACAAAGTGAGCATTAAACGAATACGTTTACCAATAGGGGGTTGCATCCTCTGCAGTTTAAACTGCAGTCTTTGCCACCCCTCTTCCTTTGTGCAAAGGGTTTTCTTAGCTGGAGGAGGCCTCTTCCGTCGCAACTTGCTGGCCACAATCTCAACTATGAGACGTTCACCTTGCGACACACTACTGTCCATGGTGGGGGACATCTCTCCTATGCTATCTTGGCCGTGAATGTTGTGGGCCACCCGATTCTTAGTCCTTATAGAAAATGACTCCTCAATTATTTCTGGGGGATCTTGGGCTTGGGTGGTTCAAAGGATCTGGTGAATCCATGGTCTGAAAATCTAGTCGTGATTTCGTATGACCCAGACTCCATTCTCCTAAACCACCAAAAACTCTGCGAAGTGCTTCAGGCAGGCTACGTAAAAGGCATAATGTATATTGGAGCGAGACTATGTTTTTTTAAGGAGCCCCAAGATTTCAGTCTGCAAGCCATTACATAAAAACCTAGCCCAGTTGTAGGAAGCCCCCTCCTCCATAACCTCATGTATTACCCAAGCCTGCTCAATCCTCAGGACCTTTCCTTGGGTAAGAAGCTAGGGGAACGAATGAGCATGAAAGATAGGGTAAATCCCCTTTGCGAGTCCCTCTTTGAGCTTCTCCATAGGGAGCCCCTTTCGCTCCTTGGTAAGCCCTAGCCACTCCTGGATGTCCTTCTTCTGAAGGGTCAGCTCTACCTTGGACTTTGACCCTATGAGGATGCCTTCGGCAGGGAGACCAAAGAGGTCCATGAACAGTTGGTCATTGATGTCAATGACCACTTGTATGCCATGCACGCATAGGCGGAAGCAGTTCACCTTGTCAGAAAAGGATTCAACCAAGGAGAGCATCTTGACGGCAAGAACATTCAGATTCGGGGCCAGGAATAGATCCATAAGCCCCACTCTTTTAGTGTTCCGGAGCAAGGAATCCAAGGCCACGTCGTTTAGCCAATGTTGGCTTGTCTCTACTTCTCCATACTTGAAGTGGATATTTGCCCCCTGTGTCTCTGCGGTCACCACCATCACCTCCTAAGGCTTCCTCGCCCCTGCAATAGGTTCACAAAAAATGTTTAGTGCAAAAATGCAAAAAATTTGAAAATTGCAAAGACACTTAAGCATGTGGCACTTACTGTTTGGCCTACAAGGTCGGTACGGTAACAGGAACTATGGGAGTTCACCTAGAACTTATTCAACCATGATTGGTTTGAAGGGTTCTTCCCACTCCTCATCCAGCCAACCTTACCTCTTGCACTAATCATAGGAAATAGAATACATGCCTGGGTAGGTGTGGTATGCACTACCACATTGATCGATCACACTCGCCTATAGGTTCTCAGCAAAAGAGAACTCCTGTAAGGCTATATGTGCTATAGTCAATAGGTCTAGTAGGTTGTGAACTCCATCCTTGTAGATGAAGAACTTGGTAACAAACGCATACTGTTAGCATTGGGCCAATATGGCCAGCGTTGCACAAACATAGCAGAACAAGGCTACAAAACTCACCCACCAGCACAGTAGATAGTTCCTTGAGGGTTCTGGAAGCATGTCATCATAAAACATGTGAAGAATAGTGTGTTGTAATGGTGGTAGCAACTATACTCAAGAATCTCCCAGATCTAGGCCAAATGCACCCTATTGGGTGCTGACTGGATCCTTCCCCCTGCCTTCCCATGATTGCCCCATCAATCAAAAACCTCAGAATGCCTTGCCCCCCCCGGGCAAAATGGCTTCTATTATGCCGGCTGCCTCCTCCTCCTCTAAGGATGACCAAATGATGACACTGAAGTGGTCAAGGAGGAATCATAAGAAGTCCTGTTCCCCTTTCTTGAACCAGATGCCCCACTCTCCCATACGTATCTGGGGAGGAGGAGCATTAGCCACAGGTATGCTCACATGACACAGTACCCCTCTAACTTCTAAAATAATTAGGATTGGCCTTGGCCCCATCTTGCGCAACACGACCAGTAATTGTTAGCATCATGTCTAAGTGCAATACACATGCAACGTAGCAACACCTAGCAGTTCATGCATATAGCGTAGCATAACCCTCTTCCCAGGCATAGCATAGTAAGAACATGAAAGTGCTAGCATAGAAAAAAAATAGCCTAGTGCAGCAATAGAGCAGTTAACCCTAATAGGATGATTAACAACATGCCCTAACAAAACATGTGTCGCACTGTCGCATCACACATGGCCTAGCCCCCCTGAGGGTTCTACATTACTCTATTCGAAAGCCAAGTAACTTAAACTATCCAAGTCCCTACAGTTTTGACTACCACAGCGGTGGTGGTTTAAGCGACCTTGCAGGCAACTATGATGTAACGTTTATGCATCCGCGATGGCCAAAATGGCGACAAAGGTGATGCAAAGGCCAAAATGACGCAACGATAGAAAATGTAGATGACTAAGACTAGGATACATAATGAAAGCAGAAAAAAAGGATGATAACAGAATTGCGAAAAAGCAGAGGAAGCATAGTAACCTACTGGGTCAATGGCATGTCCTTCTACACTGTGACGCATGCTTGTGTCATGCGCCCTAGGGTTTTCTTCACCTTCTCAACCTTTGAAAGTGCTAGATGAGTATGTTCCTTCTTAGGAGCCATCGTCCTGGTTGCAGATTCCCCCTCTTTGTTATGCAAAAAAAAATGCCTTGCTATTTGTTAGCACAATTTCTTCATGCTCCGAAATTGCCTTGTGCTCCGATGTGGGCTCTACGCTCTTACAGTGAGAATGGCAAAATTACTAGGGTTTAACCCTTATTTATGGCCATAATGGCAAGAAAGGGAAACTGGGTGCTCTCTCTCTCTGATTAATGTGGAGTGCGTCGTACAGTGTAGCATGCTTGCCACGACATTGTAGCACTATCGACATGAAAACCTTGACATGCTTCAAACCAACTGTTTTCTTTCCCGAATACAAAAAAAAATATTTTTTTTCGCTACGGGTCCGAAAAGACCTTAAACTAGTAACCCTAGTAATTGCAGCATTGTCGGTCCGAAAAGACCTTAATCCAGCTATCCTAGCATAGTTTCACCTTTAAGGATCTGAAAAGACCTTAAACTAGCAATCCTAGCATAGTTGCACCTTTAACAGTCGGAAAAGACCTTAAACTAGCAGTTTCGACCTTGTTAGACATTCGCAGTCCGCAATGACGTTAAACTAGCAATTTTGCACTTTCGCATTGGCAGTTTCGCAATTTCTAGCGGTTCATGTTTTCATGTCGGCTGTTTGCATTTTTGCATTAGAAATTTTTCATTTCTTATATCTGCAATTTCTAGTTTTGCATACTTCCAGTTTTGCATGTTACGATTTTGCATGTTACAATTTGGTCATTCGCAATGACGTTAAACTAGAAATTTCACATTTTTACATGGGCAGTTTCACATTTTTCAGCAATTTCGCAGTTTTGCATTGGCAATTTCACAACTTCTAGCAGTTTTTCATTTTTGCATTAGTAGTTTACATTTTTTAACAAGCTTCATATTCTTGTACCTTGGTGGTCCACCATGACCTTAAATTGGCAAGCTTTTAATCTTTATATCATCATACTTTGCAAGTTGCATCTCATCGTTGTTTTGCAAATTTTCATTATACAAAATCTCTAACAACAAGTGCCTCTTAACTAGGCTTTCATCTCGTGTTGGCAGGTCGAGCAAGAGATGAAAATTCATCGTGATCTCTCCACACCCTTAATGCTAGCAGGTCCACATGGCAAGCTCGTGAGATAGTGAAACTCCAACCTAATCGATTGGGAGTGAACCATAGCTAGCACTATAGCAGCCTTAGAAGCATGCCCAGACTAGCCCAAGCATCTGGTCCAAACCCTAGAATTAGAGGCTAGGGATGTAATCGAGGACCCTCTTGTCGAGATGCCTGTGACCACGTCCAAGGGGGAGGTGAAAACGTTAAAACTCAGCTCCCTCCTAGATGCACAGACGTATAAAAATGTAGCCAAGATTCTGCAAGACAACATCAATGTCTTCGCATTGTCGTACAATGACATCTAGGTCTAGATCCATGGCTAATTTAGCACAACATTGTCCTAGACCCACGTATGAAGCTAATCAAGCAGAAGGTTCGCAAGGTCAAGCCAAAAATCGCACTAGCCGTGAGGGATGAAATCACCAAGCTATAGCATGCTGGTATCATCCGCGTGGTTGACTACTTGGAATGGGTGTTTAACATCGTTGTGGTTTCAAAGAAAATGGGAGGAATACGAATCTATATAGACTTTCAAGACTTGAAAAAAGCAACGATAAAGGACGATTTGCCACTTCTAAGCATCGATTAGCTCATTGACACCATGGTTGGTCATGCTCTGCTATCCTTCATGGATGGTTTCTATGGATATAACCAAATCCGCATTAACCCAAAGCACTAACTGACAACAACCTTCATGACCCCATGTGGTACCTTCTACTACACCATGATGCCTTTCGGTCTCAAGAATGATGGAGTAACCTACTAGCGAGCCATGACCTACATTTTCAGCGACTATATCCTAGAAACATTAAATGACTACATGGATGATATAGCAGTCAAGTATAAGGAGGTAGCTGATCACCCACATGATCTAGGGGTAGTCCTCAAGTGCTGTCAAATACACAACTTACATCTCAATCCTAAGAAGTGCGGCTTCAGCGTGAAAATCGGGTGCATGTTAGGGTTCATGGTATCGGAGGCCGGAATACAGGTGGACCTTGACAAAGTCAAGGCCATCGTCAACCTGGCACCTCCCACAAATCTTAAGGAATTATATTGTTTTCAAGGTAGGGTGAAATTCATTAGAAGGTTTATAGCAAGGTTGATTGACAAGTTACACCCCATGCAACATCTTCTAAAGAAGGAGGTTAAGTTCAAGTGGACAACCCAGTGTTCATAGGCCTTCGACGACCTGAAGAAGGAGCTTTTACACCTCCCAACTATGCATCTGCCATAAAGGAATAAACCCTTCTTCATCTACCTCACCACCTCTAACACATCTATCATGGAACTGTTGTGTCAGAAATGAGACGATAGGTTAGAGATACCAGTGTATTATTTGAGTCACACACTAATAGCGCATGAGAAAAAATACAACCAAGTGGAGAGGAATTTCCTTGCCTTAGTGTTCACACTAAAAAAGTGGAGGCATTACCTATTCTGCAGTACAACTAACATCGTTTGCAAAACCAACATTCTCTAGGCTATCACTAACAACCTATACGAAAGTAGCTGGATAGCCTGATGGAAAGAAATAACTACGGAGTTCGATCTACACTATGTAAGTCAATTGTCGACGAAGGGTCAAGCCATAGCGATCCAACTCATGGCCTCGCCCATTGAGAACCAAGCAACCATAGACCTCGAATTCCTAGATGAGCATGTTGGCATTATCAACATTGTCCCATTGCATCTCGAAGCCATTTTACACTTTGACGGTGCCTCAACCACATGAGGAGGTAGTGCAGCTACCGTCATCAAGTTCCCCTATGGGGAAATGCACCTGTTTCCTTATCATTTCACGTTTCCCTGCACCAATAATGTGGTAGAGTATGAAGGGTTACTCAGGGGCCTCTTAGCTGCCCGAGCACTATGCATACAACACCTAGTAATCTGCAGTGATTCACAACTAGTTCTGAATCAAATCATTAAAGTCTATGCCTGCAAGGCTACTCACCTGCAATTCTTCTGCGACCTAGGAAAAAGCCTACTTAAGTAAGTTGCGATCATAGATGTGCAACACGTGCCACACAACAAAAACACTGTGGCAGATGCCTTGGCTATCATTGCATTAAACATTCCACCACACTCATTCGCAAACCTTCCAACTTCGATTATCGAATGCACTGAGCCTATCATTTAGGTGGGACACATGGCCTCTGTTAGTGCTATGGATACCCAGGAGTGGTACCCTAACATTAAAGCTTATCTACAACATGGTGAACCCCCAAGTGGATTGACATTTGCCCAAAGAGATGCAATTTGTAAGTGTGCCCAACAATACATGGTCATGGGAAATGATGCCCTGTGCCGACATTCCTACGACAGGATATTGCTGGCATGCGTGGGTGGGGAGCAGGTGCAGAAGGTAGTTAATGAATTACATGAGGGGCTATGCAGCGGACACATAGCACCTAGGGCTATGGCTGCAAAAATTAGGTGCCTACGGTACTATTGGCCCCACATGGAGCATGACTACCTGTCAAAATTCAAGATGTGTGACACGTGCTAGAGATATGAAAATCTCATACATGTCTCACCTACGGACCTACACCCAACACAAATCATGTGGCCTTTCCAACAACGGGGACTAGACCTCATAGGACCCATTACACCTAAGTCCTCTAGAGGGCATAGTTTCATTATCAACGCCATTGAGTATTTTACTAAGTGGGTGGAAGCTATTCCCCTGAGGAAAACGATGTCTCATAAAATCTACAACTTCATCCTTGACAACATCATAATAAGATTTTGGCTTCCAATGACTATTGTGATCGACAATGGGCCACAGTTCAGTAGTACGGAAACCTGAAGCTTCTACAGCAACCTAGGCATCAAGAAATCGTTCTCCTCCCTGTACTACCCGTAGGTGAATGGATAGGTGGAGGCTACAAATAAGTTCATAATCAACTTGCTAAAGCGGATGCTTAACAACAGCAAGAGGCAGTGGCATGAGCAAATCCTCTATGTTCTATGGGCCTACAAGATGATGTGCAGAATAGCAACAAGTAAGACTCCTTATAGCGTTCTTTATGGATCTAAAGCTGTGTTGCCTCTTGAGTTGCAGGTACCATCACTATGGATGATCCTATTTGATGTCATGAGTGAAGCCCAGAACAATGAGTTGTGGATCATTGACCTTGACTCAATAGAGGAGGAACGTGCATAGACACTGAGATACATAGAGAACTACCAGAGCAAGCAGCAGCAAAAGCACCTTGCAGACTCACATTGGCGGCCAGTACAGAGGGGAGACCTTGTCCTCAAGGCCATCCATGAGGACATGAGAAAATTATCAACAAACTAGGAAGGGCCTTACGTGGTCACTAAAGCCTTCAGGAATGGAGCCTTCAAGCTGGTAGACATGGATGGCAACGAGTTCGCCAACTCAGTGAATCACTTGTACCTCAAGATGTTCTATGTCTGAGCGCATGGAGTAGACGAACAACCGTCCGCTACGACATAAAACTGGCGCAGGCAAGCGAGCGTCCTCTACGACATTAAATTGACATGGCTACAACAACATTCGCTATGAAAATAAACTGGAAACAGTAACAAGTAGTGTTTGGTATGATGTTAAACTGGTGGCGACCATCCGCTATGACATAAAATTGGCACAGGTAGTCCACTATGACTATAAATTGGCATGACACGTCTGTTATGACATTAAACTGGCATGTACGGTCTATTAGGACCTTAAACCAGCACACAGTCTACCAAGAACTTAAACTCGATTCGTGTCCCATTCCCAGCATGCACCAACATCGAATACGCATCGAACAAGCGGGTGCAATGTCGACGCGTGGGTGGGTCGTTGTAGCTCCAAAACGTGATTCATGATACAATGGGAACGCAACCTGGGACATATGTGACATTTCCACCCTTGGCATCATGCTGATCCTCCAGAGATGTTGTATGACATCACACTGGTCCTCCGGACCTATTGTTTCCATGGCCTATCGCCTTGACGGTAGTTCCTTGGCCAGTGCCTATTGCTGAAGTTCTAGTACTATTGCGGCCCAAGCATAATATGGTTATCCTCCAGCGCCCTTCTAAAGGTGTTTGGCTATGTGGTAGCTGATCCTATAGTTGAACTAGAAATGGATGCCCTTGGTAGGGATTCTAGTGCATTCGCACTCACAACAGCGCCCTCGATGCCACCTCCTCCACGCAAATGCTGACAAAGTCATTGTTGGCCTTCTTGCTTTTGACACCATACACCAGCAAAGGTGTCCAAAGAACTTTAACAACATCTGAAGCAAGCAAGACCTTTGCCCTCATTGGCTGAAGGCACATCTTACCGTAGTAGCAAATGCTACATCATCGCAAAGTGAGTGCCTCGACTAGCTTGACTACTCTATAGTGCAAATCCCATGGTGCACGTAACACATCTCACCGTGTGGGAAACATCAATGAAGACTTCATGACATGTGTAATGCAGCTCTCCACATGGAAAGCATCTATAGGCAGGTCCAAACCCTACACGAATGTAACGCAACTCATCCTGGGAAAGATGCTTGTCCTATGGGAGGTTGAAGGCAAGTGAAAGCAAAGGTGAAAATGCATACGACTTCCTCATGAGCACTCTGACGAGGGATTTAGCTAAACCTCATTATTTGCCTTCTCCTATGCCTCCTTCCTCCCTACTTCGCCTGTCCCTTCCAATGCAACACTCTCTAGTGTAGTCAAGCAATGTCCTGAAACTCACTAAGCAACAACATCAGCATTGAGCGATCTATGGTGTTTCGTATTCTTTGTCAACGTCTATCAAGCCCACTCTCTAGATGTCGACAAAGAGGTGCCAATGAAACACCCAAAAAATGTGAAGGCATGCTTGCTTTACTAGGCCTTGCAATTCACGTAGTGCTATGACAGTTCTTCAGGAGGAAAATGCACACTTAATTCAGGCTGGTCAGTTTGGAAAATTTTCTGCTTTAGGTGCAAACAGGCTATATGGATCATCCTGCTTGTCCACCTAAGTAGTTTACCCAGCCGACAGCCTACTCAGAAGCAACACATGGAGTTGTTAGCAGCACCCGGAATGCACAAAATAGTTTGGCAAGTTTTCTAAGTCACGAAGTCTACTACGCTACGCTACGCCTCACTATGTAGCTTGCCAAGCTTTAGAAAATGATTGCAGAACGAAGTGCTATGCTACGCTATGCTATGCAGCATAGCACAATGTAGCAAAAGCTAGGTGGCTGGTCCCCTCACCCGACTTCAAGTACTTTGGCAATGTCTCTTTCCATCAAGAAGTGACGGACCATGTCTGTTGCTACGCTACGCTGAGCTACATGCCAAAGTGAGGCATAGCAATTCTATGGAAGAGACAGAAGGCAACACAAAGGGCAGGATCAGCAAGTTTACAAGTTTCATAGTGCAGGAAGCAAAGTTTGTAGATTGACAAAGTTTTTGTGACTAAGGACAGTCTCTATGCTACGTAGCATAGCA
Organism: Gnetum montanum; assembly: GCA_015680685.1. Taxonomy (NCBI): domain Eukaryota; kingdom Viridiplantae; phylum Streptophyta; class Gnetopsida; order Gnetales; family Gnetaceae; genus Gnetum; species Gnetum montanum. The sequence goes on along the minus strand of MNCI01006964.1, from coordinate 790,541 downwards.
AGCATGTAGCCCACACACATAGCGGAATGCATGATGAGATGCTACGCCATGCCAAACATACTACTCTATGAAGCATATCAAAGCATGGTTAGTGGTTGTGCGACATCAATGCACTTCATCTAATTGAACCATTGGCACAAATCTCTAGACACTAACGGTGCAATCACAACATGGTAGGCTCACAGTTACGACATGGTAGGATCGCATTACAACAATCATGCAGGCCCAATGGTCACACATGGCACGTGCAGCATAGACAAGTCACATGGGCACAAGGCACGTGGCATCCAAACTACCACTTTCGCATGTCCTTAGCCCTATAAATACTTTGATGAGCAATGCTCGAATGGTTGGATGGTGGGTTGGTTGGTATTTTTTGGTTGGCTTCTCAGATTCCATGGCAAAAATAAGCAAGTTAGCATTGTAACATTGTTCATTGTAAGCTTTCTGTTTGACACTGCAAACAGTTAGCATTCTCAACTGGCGTCCTGTTCTATCCCTTTCTACCAACTTGGTAGAATTTTTACATTGTCAACTCCTAAATCTGTGCCCAACGGCACAACCATTTTTTTCTACACGTCTTGGTTACTCTCGAGATCTTTGTACTCAATGTTGTGCAACCGATTGTATCCATCTTGACAGAGCAAACTTGTAGCTTCGGAGCGGTGCATTTTTCTAACTACATCTTACTTTTTTTCTTGCTTATTGCTGTGTTCTATGCTATTTTCTATCTCTTTTGCATTTAAGCATTGCTTCACACTTTTAATTCTATTTTCAAACTACATGTTGCAAAAGGCTATATAGACGTTGACTAAGTCCTTGTTTGATCAACCAGACTGTTCAAGGCATCCCGTATCCATTCCATCCAGCACAGGCCCTCTCGCAGATACGGGGTTGAAACTATCCATGATTGCTAACCCCTCAGTGTTTTCCAACCACCAACATTTTCGATCGCTACAACTAAGGAGGAGCCAGAAAAGGGAACACTCATTGGAAGATGGTGTTGAAAGAGCCCTCATGCTCAGAGAATGCTTCAAACTGATCTTCTTCCTCTTGTAGGGGCTCCTCATAGTCTATTCCTATGTCATGCTCATCTACTCAGATGAACTATGCTAACAGCCAATGGTAGGGTTCTGTGAGTAGGATGATATCAAATGAGGAACCATCCTAATGGATTAGCTCATAGTTTTGTTTTACCTCCCTATCAGGGTGGTCTACAGATAACTATACTTGAATCTTTATGCATATGAAGTTGTACTAATCATTTCTTAACATGGCATATTCTGGGTCTTGACTACGTAATCAAAGGAATTGCCTTCATCTTGGTATTACGGGACTCCAAAGGTCATCAATCCTAGTCTCTTATTGGATGGGAAAGATGTTGGGTGTGTTCAAGATCAACATTGAAGGTTGATTTGGGTTCATGGATGCAAATTGAGTTGTACGAGGGGATTACAAGGATTGCTAGTTGTGAAACACTATGGATTACATTGAAACTAAACTTGTCCTAGCTAACACCATTGACTATGCTAACTACACTCTTCACGTTGGAGAGTGGACTATGCTGAGTATATTCTTCATACTAGGGAGCGAACTATGCTAACTACACTCTCCATGCTAGATAGTGGACTATGTTGGCTACACTAGAGATGACTATGCTCTAGCTAAAATGATGAGAATTTAGTAGATAGTGGAAATGAGTGTGATTTGGATTACTACATGGGCTCTTGGGGGAACTGACTATAGGGTCCAACCTACACTAATAGGTTAATAGACAATGCCTACACTATCCTAAGATTTAGCTACAAATGCTTGCATAGTAGGTCCACAAGGGTGTTATAGTTTGCATTGGCTTAAAGCTAGCAACTACAATGAAAAGGGCATGTAAGACAACCATAATGGAATTTGAAAAAGTAGTTTGGCCCTCCTTCTAGCATCATAAATTGTAAAGATTAAAAATGTCAGTAGTTGGAACATCGAGGTTGAAAAGCTCATTGCCTAACCCTAAATCTGTGTGAGGGCCTATTGGAGGTAGAGATAGGACACCCTGAATGTTCTAGTCGATTGAATAGGAACTTACTGAATGCAACAGGGGTGCAACGTGGCTAGCTGCGATGCTAATGTGAGATGGTGCTAAGGATGTAGTGATTTTTGTAGTTTTTGTGGGGTTGAGCATAGTTATAGACACCTAAGAGAGTAAATGAACAAGGAAAGAAAGATGTAGGACAATGGACAAATCAGCACACAGAAGCAATAAAAAGGTTGAAAGAAAAATGTATGAAACTACCACAGTTAAAAATGCCTACAACTGGAATACTGATTCTAGAAACTGATGCATCTGAAATGTACTAGGAAGTGGTATTAAAGGAAGATTTAAATGGTATAGTATACATATGCAGGTATGCAAGTGGTAAGTTCAACCCTATAGAACAAAATTATCATAGTATTCATAAAGAGTTACTAGCCATAATCTGAGGAATTGAAACATTTAGATTGTTCTTACAAGAAAAGCATTTCATCATTCGAAGTTATTTAAAACACTTTGAAAAATACCTGCAAGTATAGAATCTAAATAAAGTAGCATATACCAGATTAATAACATGGTTATTATTCTTAGTGAATTTTGACTTTGAATCTTAGTATATAGATGGTAGGAAAAATGCTTTAGTAGACTTTTTAACCAAGGAATTTTAGTACTAATATTTGAATTTTCTTGTGTAGATATTTTATTAAATGAAGGTTGGAAACTTCATTATAGTAGAAGAATTAGGGAATGTCCATACCAAAATCAATATATGTATAGTATAGAAGAAATGCAAATACAAACTTTTCATGAATTTGAATGATCTTTGTATATTAGTATTATCAATAGAGCCTCTAGTAATGCCAATATTGCTAGAACCTATATGGTGGTTCTTGAAGATTCAAGAGTAAAATTACCTCTAAAAATCTCTATGAAATTAGAAGATTTAACCTTGATGGTTTAATTAATTGGCCATTATTTCAACTAGCATCTTATCATGCTTATCATATTAGTTTTAGGATTCTAGTGCCCAATCTGCCTTCCAATGATGAGTTTTGGACTTGGTGGAATCGCTATGGCCATACACCCAAACATTTTCTTACAGGGTTTCCAAAAAATCTTCGTCAAAGAAGTAGAATAGAGGAACATGGTGATTTTCTCTATTTTGGATCATTACAATCCTGTGCCTAGCATGCATTCCAAGAACTTTATGCTACTCTACCATACTTTCTGAAAACCAGCATAAGCAAAAGATTAGACTAGCAAAATCAATATATGTCTAGTATAGAAGAAATGCAAATACAAAATTTTCATGAATTTGAATGGTCTTTGTATATTAGTATTATCAATAGAGCCTCTAGTAATGCCAATATTGCTAGAACCTATATGGTGGTTCTTGAAGATTCAAGAGTAAAATTACCTCTAAAAATCTCTATGAAATTAGAAGATTTAACCTTGATGGTTTAATTAATTGGCCATTATTTCAACTAGCATCTTATCATGTTTATCATATTAGTTTTAGGATTCTAGTGCCCAATCTTCCTTCCAATGATGAGTTTTGGACTTGGTGGAATCGCTATGGCCATACACCCAAACATTTTCTTACAGGGTTTCCAAACAATCTTCGTCAAAGAAGTAGAATAGAGGAACATGGTGATTTTCTCTATTTTGGATCATTACAATCCTGTGCCTAGCATGCATTCCAAGAACTTTATACTACTCCACCATACTTTTTGAAAACCAACATAAGCAAAAGATTAGACTAGCAAAACTCATTGGCCTTTGCTTGGTATCAAGATGTACTCACTTCCATGTCACCTGATATTATTGAGCATTATCAGCAAAATCAAAGATACCCATTAACACTAGAATTGTATCAGATTAACCCCTTGTACCAAGAATACTGAAGGCATGGTAGTCATTATCTTGTCTAGTATCTCCAAGACAATCATCATGATCCACTTCATCAGGAATTTGACTTAGATGCCATTGATACTAGCTTCGATTAAAGCAAAGTTTGGCATCTAGATGGTGCATGTAATAATTGAGTCTCTTTAATTTGTATCTATCCAAGTGTCCAGTGTGTGTTTGTAAAGGTAATGTGATAAGATGGTATCTTGTAAAGTGGTTGTAAGTGGGTGATGAGTCATGATGCACCTTGAAGGGTCTAGAGGGTTCCTACTTCCGTATATAAGGATTTTGTTGGAAACCTAACAGGCATTAGTGGGAGAAATCGCAAGCTAGCTATGAGATGTGCTCTTGAAAGAATTCCTTACTAAGCATCTCTTAGGCTATGTGCCCTATAATTACTTGCTTGTGTGCAATAAAGTATGATTTTGTGAAAAAAGTTGTCACTCTAAGTAATGGTATCGAAGCCATACGCATAACATGTTCATGAGGTTTTTGTGAGACTTGGTTAGTGAATTGGAATGTTGTAGAGTGTTATAGGATTTTGTGTGGAGAATTTTGTGAGAATTATGAATTTGTTAGAATTTTTATTCTACCACTATTTTTTCGAAATGAGATTGGTCGTGTAGATCACTAAATAGTGTAAGTTGCGCAGAGGAAGTCAAAGGACAGGCTTGTGTAAGTCATGTAGTGGAGAGGCAGCAGAGATCACAAGCTTTCGATGATCATGGTAAATCCATCAAATGTTAAAAGTTCATCATATTTTCACAAAATTTTAGCATTATTTAGCACTACAAATGGTATAGTTCCATTACTAGTATTGAAATGTCATGAAATTTATGCGAAGTCTAGTTTATCATTTACAAAGTCTTTGAAGGAGCTTTATTTGTTTGAATGTGATCTAGAAATTTTAGGAACAGGCTCAAGACTAGTTGCTTTAACATTTTTCTCGTAAGTAGAAACAAAAGAATGGATTAGAAAAGGGTATAATTATATCCATCTAGTTGAACTTTCAATCCATATACATCCACATTTTAATTATTGACTAAGTGCGGCATACTAGATTGCCTTAATCGATAAACATTTTAAAAAGTTTGAGGATGCAATTATTACTAAAGTGAAAGGAATGCTAGAAACAGATGCTTTAATAGTTACTCTTCCTAATTTTACATTATCATTACATGATCCTGACATTTACAAACCTGTAATGCTAATAGTCTATTTACCTATAGACATGATAGATAAAAGTATCTACGCAACAATAGGTACTAGATTATGCTTTAAATTATTTAGCAACACTAGTATACAAACTCTCCTACGCTTTGGTGAGTCCAAAACATAAGTAGGCATAACAAATATAGAATACAGAGTAGTGAATGATATAGAAGGTTTGCCAATCCATACACAATACCCAGATTTGGAAAATACATATGATATTTACTATGAATATTTGAGGCCTCATAGGACAACTGCTAAATGCAAATATTAGGTAAATTTGAGACCTCCACATTTCATAGATCACGATCCTTTAGATCCTCTCCATAGATCGAAAAGAAAAATATTTCCTTCTTTAGCCTCTTCATCATCATGTTAAAATGAATCTCCTCCAATGCGTATAACAATAACACAATCTCAACCCATAGTAGAAAGAAACATGTTATTGCAATTACAAAATCAATTGGTTGAATTGCAAAAACAATTAACTTAGGTAGAATTAGGAAAATCTTCAAAAGTGATACAAACTAGTCAACCTGATCCACAAGAAAAACAACCAATAGAAACAAAGTTAGAAACTTATTCAAACAAAGGAGATCCATCATGTAGACATGCTATACTAGAACAAATAGATTCACATTATCATTGTACAGAATGTGATGCATTGATAGCCAACATTTATACTCATATGAATGTTAAAAAAGAACCTGAAACACAAGAAGAAAAAGAATATAAATAAATGAACTTAAAATTGAAAAAACTAGAAGAGGAGCATCCAAGGAAATATGAATTGTTACAACAAAAATTAGGAATAGAAGAAGTTGCAGAGTCTATCTACAAACTACAAGTAAAGAAAACAATGACAACACCTGTAGACATTATATGCCTACAAAATTGGACTAATATGAAAATAGGAGATTTAGTTTATTTAAATAGAGTACAATTAGATATATTGGAAGGTATGAATAGAGCCAACATAGATCAAATGGTTATGGTTGGTAAAGTTGATAGAGAAGTATAAACAATCAGGCAAGTGTGGGTACCAAAATTAAAACTTTCACCTCCACCACCACAACCTAGTGCACCTCTGTTAAGCATTGAAGAACTAGCTTATTTCCCAACGTCACCTTTTGTTATTACAAAAGAAGAGAAAAAATTATATAAGAAAAGAAAATTGAAATAGTAAAAGGGAAAAGGATTAGTAATCAATGCTAATACAACAGAAACTGAAGAAAGTGATTCTTCAAGCACAACAACATTAGTATCTATTGATATTGAAGAAGCTATTTTAAGAAGTAAAATACAAGAAATGGTACAACAAGGAGAAAATGCTATATTAACACAAACCAGAAAAGCTGGAGATAAACAACCAAAATTTAGTATGGATAATAAAATGTTGAAAGAACATTAGGATATGGTTGATTTAATACAATCTTACCTTGATGTTCAAATCCATTTAGAGAAGAAATCAACAAAAAGATCTATTCTAAATGCTACATATAATTTTCAAGGAATGTTATGAAAATGGTGGACCCATATAACTACACATATTAAACAAAGGATAATAAATCAACCAACCATTATATTTCCTAATGCTATTATTAAGGAATTTATAGGACATAAAGAAAACATATAAGAATTTTATCATGACTAATAATTTAAAGCTAGATTAACTAAGATTTAGGATTTACTTGTCTTCTTAGATGAAATGGAAAATTGGCATTATTACGGTAAAATGAAACATGAAGTTGCTATTGAGGAACATTTATTGGGATGTTTACCACAATCTTTCTATAATAAGTATATGACTGAAGTAAAGAAATAAGGCTTAGTACTTGCAAAAATGAGTTTTGGTCAAATCAAATAGTTCCTTACAAATACAAACTAAGAACTCTATTATACACAGTAGGCTCAACATTTAGTTCAATATTTAAGTAGGAAATTAGGGAAAAATCTATGTTTAGAATTATGTCCAGAAGAAAAATATAATAAAAAGGATAAAAGTAAAGAAATATGTAAGAATTGTACTAGAAATAGGAATAGAAATAATAAACCTTGACAACAACAAAGGTGGAGAAGATGACAACCTCCAGTGTGAAAACCTTTTAGAAGATTTCCAGGATTCTTTAAGCATAGGAAGCAATGAATGGCCCACAAAGATGTCAAATGAATTATTTGTAATGGACCACATTTTGCTACTACCTATCCTACCAAAAATAAGGATCCTAACAAAATACATTTTATACAAAAACATAATATTTTTGAATAATATTATGAATTCATATCTAATTCTAAACATGAAGGTGATTACAATCATTGTAATCACCTTTACTATGAATCTTCTATTGACTATGACTTGAATGATCCACCACTCTCACCTACTTTTTCTCCCTTGGGTAGTGGGACTGATGACCCATATTTTTCTGCTTCAGAGATTTGGACTATGATACATTTTATTACCATATGAATAAATTTCATCCTTCATCATCTAGAACAGAATCCAATACAGCTTCCCTCTAAGAATATCACTTCCACTTGAAACAATTAGGAGATGAAATAAATAGGTTAAAAAAGAAATTAATATCTATTCCTATAGATAATATTAGTAAATATATGTTAATAGAAAAATAGTTAAAAGACAAAAAAGAAGAATGGAGATAGTATAAATAGTTCCTTACAGATAAGGATTGGTATCTTGATAGTTGACCAAAACCATCTCAATTAGAGTAGTTTGAAGATTTAGAAGAAATGTTGCAACAAGAAATTAAAGAGCTACCTCAGAAGGAAGTAAATCCAATTTTCGATGGTGTAAACCAATCCACATGGAGGAAAAATAGAACAAAACAATTAAAACAATTTATTCAATGGGCATCAAAAGAAGTAGAAGAGTTACAAGCTAAATAAGTAAGTGATCAACATCAACTTTATGATTAGGAAGTTAGAAAGATTGCTCCCATCTAAATAAATCAAAATATACATAAAATACTCTAGGTATTGATGTGTACTTTATGGATTAGTTTACCACAATTTAAAATATATCCTATAGATGTCTTAATTGATACAGGAGCATAGGCAACATTAGCGCAAAAAGGTATCATCCCTGCTTACATGTGGAGAGAGAGGCCTAAATTGGTTGTTACCTTTGACAGGTAGACAAATACATAATGCAAGAAGCCACGATATCGATACGGTCTCCATCAAGTATGATATTTAATATTACTATTTATGTTATAGAATGGTTAGCATATGATATGGTTTTAGGAGTAGACAATATGAATCAATCTCATTCATTAATAATAACGAAGGAATTTGTATATTTAGGAAACAATAAATATTCTAGACTAAAAAAACCAACTGTTAGGTTTAACTGGTAACACTATAAACATGAAAATACTCAATGGGTGATTAACCAAATAAGTAAAAATGAAGATGAACTAGGAACAATAAAGAAATAGTTATTAACTTTGGCTAGTGATGATTCAACTAATTTTCGTCATAAGAAATAACATTGGTGTCACATAGAACTTCTTGATAATGTCAAATTAAAAGCCAAAGCACACCATATTGGAATTTCATCTAAATTAAAAAAGGAATGTGACTAAGAAATAGCACAATTACTAGAAAAAGGGTTGATTTAGCCAAGCATAAGTATGTTTGCATGTGTAGCATTTTATGTCAATAAGAGGGTTGAATTAGTTAGAGGAAAGAAAAGATTAGTCGTAAATTATAAACCTCTTAATGAAGTCCTTAAACTAGTACAACACCCCATTCCTAGTAAGGGTGGCTTATTTCAAAGGTTAAAGAATACACATATATATTCAAAATTTGATTTAAAATTAGGTTTTTGGCATATCCAGATCTATCCTAAGGATAGATGGAAAACTGCATTTATTTTTCCTGGTGGTCTTTATGAATGGAATGTCTTATCATTTAGTATAAAGACAACACCTTCTATCTTCCAAATGACCATGGATAGAATCTTTAATGAATATTCATTCATTATGGTCTATATTGATGACATCTTAGTAATGTATGAAAATATTGATAAGCATTTGGAACATCTACATAAATTTTATGAGATTGTTGATCAAAATGATTTGGTTTTATTCCTGTCTGAAAAGAAAATGTTTATAGGCATAGATATGGTTAATTTGTTAGAAAAGAAACTTGATGATCTAGGAAGGAATTGTGTTATGACACTAAATTTCAAAGAAAGGGATCAAATGCTAATCCTTGATCATGTTGTCATTAAAGATGATACTAAAATTGAAAAATCCATAGGAAGGAGGACCATCCCAACCAAGAGACAGGCAACCCAGATTTGGAAGGGACCAATAAGAGTAATCCTAGAAGCAAGTAGTAGAAACCCATGCAATAGAACCTCTTTGGGAGGAGCCTAAATTGGAATATGTCCATCCTAAAGTTGAAATAAAGCAATCCCATTGGGATCAGGCACTAGTACCAAGGTGAAGCCTTGAGGCCACATTGATGGATGCTTGCCTTAGGCAAATCTAGTCTTGGGAAATTCAATGTTTAGTTCTCGAAGAACTAAACTTTGGAACCTTCCTAGTATTTACCCCAGAAGATGTGAAAACCCAACTTCAACGCTCTCCCAAGTTGCCTAAAACACCACAAAAAATTTTGATGTTATGGATAATTCTCATCATGTAGCTTCCACCCCATGAAATGCAAGGTAAAACTTTGTTGTAAATGGGAAGATTGTAATCCATGAGGGACACTCTCACATATTCCATACTTTTGGAACTAAAAAATGCCTCATAAGTAGTCAAAGCCTTACTTCCTATGTGAAAAAAAGTCATATAGTATCTATATTTGGGCTTGGGTGGTCAAAAATGCCTTTTTGGAAAGCCAAAATGATGATTTGATGGGTTTTATGAGGGATATACACTTTTTTGTGCTAGAAACATCTACAAGGGGTAAATCTCACCTACCCTGAGGGGTGGGGGTTTCCCCTTCAATATGGAAACCTTCCTCCCCCCATCCCCTAGTGTGGAGACTACATGCACAACATGGAAAGTTTTCCTCCTCAACATGAAAGTTTCCCCTAGTGTGGAGGCTTCAACCTTAGGGTGGAAGCCTCAAAAGCCAAATTTTATCACTCCATGCACTCCAACATTGATTAGCCACTTCAGCAAGCAAGGTAGAAGGCTCAGCATGGAAGATTCATCTCTAGCATAGAAGGTGTGCATCCATTACTATTTATAGTAAATGGAATGGCCATGGGGGTTTAGCATTTACTATATATGATAACCCCCTAAATTTGGGCATCCATATCACCTATACGAGGAAAAAATTTGCAGCAATTTGATAGCTCATTTGTAGTGATTGTGTAGCCAAAGTACAGCCATTTTGCAGCAAAAATCATTGCCCAAAGCCTATAAAGCAAAAGTCCAAACATCATTCATAGGTTCCACTTTTATAGCACTTGAATACATTGAGCATACATAGATTTTCCAACTAATAGTTTGACACTTTGTCACACCTAAGAGCACTTACATACCTTTACATAAAGGTTGCTCCTTGGGTATTTGTAGGGTGGAATCCCTATGGCCTTGTGACTCTATAACCCTTATGGCTCCACACTGCATTCCTAAGATTCTTCACACTTCTCAAATCCTAGTAGTGACCAACATTATAGATTTGGAGTAGTAGAAAAGGAGGTTCAATAGCATCAGGGGTGATAGGACATTTGAATTGTGGAGTTGAACACATCAACTTTAATGAATCTTGGACTCTCACTCAAGTGAATCCTCCTATTTTCCTCTCAAGAACACATTGTACAGAATCTCTTAAATCTCCTTTATTTTCTTCTTTGTAAAATTAAGTTTATAGTTTTGGTTTATGTTCAAATTAAAATTTTCATTTATTTTTAGCACATTTATATTACTTTGATTTGCAATCATATTATTTATCTCATTCTACCCTCCTCAAAGTCCTTGGTTAATCTCTGGACCTGCTAGGATACCTAAAATTCCAATTTTTTGGAGGTCCTAGGAATTCAAGGTTGAGGCTGCTGTGCCAGATCCATTGATTTTCCAGTGACTAATTTTTTTAGTTGCAATAGCTTTCTAGCACTATAGGAAGGGCCTCCATACAATTTATATGAATAAATCTATCTTCCTCATAGCTAATTTTGTAAGTTAAAAGCCCTTTTTATTGATTTTTTATAGCCAAAAATTTGAATAACCAACATTGATCTTTCCCCCCTATGATAGATACTATAGCATGGAAGTTGCAAGTGGTTAGATGTTGGCTTTTGATAACAATTGTTATGAATTTTTAGCTCAAAGCTAGCATTGAAATCTTTCCATCCCTTTTATTTTCTTTTTATTGCTAGTTTTTTCTAGTTTCTAAAGTTGGTGGTGCAACCCCTTCAAAAACCATCAAACTTCTAAATGTTATCTTTCCCCCATATTTTCTAGCTGAGAAAATTGGCAACTTGCTAAAACCAAGTTTCAGTGGAAAAACACCAAGTTTTCACTTTGGTTTTCAACCTTTCCCCCCTCATTAATGTTGGATTAGAAAGGTGTAAGATTTCCCCCATCTCACCCCCCTTATTTCCCCCCTTGCCATACCTAGCGTAGAGGCAGTTGGGGCGATAGCGTGTGTGAAGCTTAACACCAACATTCCTAGCTTTCTATTTCTACTAATGTGGTAAACCCCCATTATCCCCCACTTACTAATTATAAAAAGTGCTTCATTTCTAGCCATTTTTGCTTCCTTTAACCATTTTTGAGTTTCTCTTGTTGGGATTTACTTCTATTTTTCCTTTTATAGCCTATTGTAAGCCATTTTTAACAAAATAACCATGCCTTTCCAACATTCCACCAAATTACCTCTCACCTTCACTGGCAAAGGTCTTAGCTAACAAGCTATCAGGATCTATGATCCAAAGACCCTGCTATTATCGAATGTAGGAAATATTTGAGAGTTAGGAGGAAAATTCTTGATTTTGTGACCATAAATGAAGATTGATATATCTACATTTGTGCCAAAATACAAGCTAGCATGCTAATTCCACATTTGGAAGCATAAGTCAAAAGGGAGTTCCTACTCATCCACTATAATGGTAAGAAGTACATCCCTTTACCCTATGACCAAATACCTCTAATGGATATCTATGCTGGTATCCTAGCGCAATTCATTAAGATGGAGGAAGAAGGTGACAAGCATAGCTCGAAGGAGCAACAAGAAGAGGAGGATGGATTTAGGGTAGAATCTAAGCTCAAAAAAATCATGGGGGGATTTGTTCCAACAAGCAACCCCCAAGGCTACAAAACCTTCCCCTCAAGCCTTTATTTTCTCCATGAGCATGGTATCATCATCTTCCACTTCTTTTTACCCTACCATGGTTGATCCCACATCAATCATATCCATGCATCAAACTCAATCGATGTCACAACCCATGACCTATAATGCATTGGTGCCTTTTGCCACATAGCCCTAATTTGTACAACCATCAATAGTAGTTTTCACTACCACAAAACCACTAACTACTCATGTGGGGCTCACCATGGGACCCTAAATAACTTAGGGATCACACATCTTCTTTGTCTTATTTATGCCTCAAGTACCAGTGTAAACATCCTTTTCCTTGTTTGTTCCACAAGCTATAACCATAACACAACAATTTCCTTCTACATTGCAACCAATAGTGAGTCCAAAATCCTCACAAAAAATTGCATAGTCATATGTATACATCTTGTAGCCAATAGGGCTACCCTAAGGCCTAGATTAAGCCTTTTAGATGATCCAAGAACTGACAAAGGAGTTAAAGAGGCTTAAACCCTCTACTTCTACCAGGATGATCCCATTAGTTCAATGGTCCCACCCTTGAGACTTCCTCATAGTGTTCCCATTCCTTAGTTTAGCAAGGATAATGGAGAAGGTGATCCCAATGCTCACCTCATTATCTTTCAATCTAAGTACTTACTCTTGAAACCATGGCCTCATACCATTGTGGAACATTTTCCTATGTCCTTAATTGGGAAAGCACTTAATAGCTATTGCACCTTATCTAGAGAATCCATAACCTCTTTGGAGGACTTGATAGCTTAGTTTGTTAGCCACTTTAAGTATAAATTGAAGCTTGACATCATGCTTGATCAACTCATGGAGGTCAAGTAGGAATCCTTAGAACCCATATGGAAGTTCATTCAATGATGGAATGGACTGTTGAATGAAATACCAGAGCCCATCATGAATGCCCACATTTTAGCCATATTCAAGGGGATAGTAAATGAATTTATCAAGTCAAAATTTTACTATCTTGACCCATGGTATCTTAGCCAAGCGTTTTCCAAAACCAAGAACATAAAGGATGCTACTAAGGCTAGTCATGATCTAGTCTATGTAGCATATAAAAATCAACATAAACATAGAGACAAGGAGAAGAGCAAAACAAAAAACAACATGGCCATAGTAATTGTGACCAAAGAGGCTAAGACCACTAACTAGGGGCCAAGGAACAACCAACCTAAGGCCCTTACTAATAACAATGGTAACCAGCCATCAACATCTGGGGCCACTGCATCAACTACCACTAGTTTAAATTTTGAGAGGAAGGACTAAAGTAAGTACCCACCCTTACCTTTGAAACCATCCAAGTTGCTAGATCAACTTTTAAAGAATGGGTGCATGCAATATAAATAGATGATCAAAGTTGCTCAAAAGAAGCATGAGTGGCTATGTGAAATAGCAAAGGATCTCACTTGAGCAATAAAGGATGATCCACAACTACCTAGGTACTTCAAATTAGATGGCTTTTGCCATTATCACCAAATGCCTCATCATGACATAAAATTCTACCTTATGCTAAAGGATGAACTATAGAGGATGATAGATAGGGGGTAGCTAGTCTTAGATGCTTCTAACTCAGTCTAGCCATAAAATCACTCGATGTAGTCCTAAAAAGACCCATTGAATGCTAATGATAGCCCTTATGTTATTTTAGCATTCAACATAGATGATGATTAGATACCCACAAGAGAACCATATGTGATTTGGGTACCCCCTTATGACAAAGAGGCTTCTTCAGCTTCCACTAGTCCAAGTTGACCTTTTTTCATAAGGTTACCATCATGAATGCCTCCAAGCAAATCTTTTGTCATTAGAGTGCACCAACCTAACACAACCCAACTAGCCATAGCCCAACTAACTACACAATGGTATCTTGTGGTGGCCAATTATACTACCTCTTCCTCACAACTAATGACTAACAACCAAAATACCTTAAACAAGCAAAGGAAGAAGCATAATCAAAAGCCCAATAATAAGGGTGACAAGTAGATAGAGGCATGGAAGAAAGCAAATCCATCAAAGCCTGCTTCCATTTTGGGTATATTGATGACTTCTGTTGCCCAACCTACTTCAACCAACAAGCTATAGGAGTACCCTAAAATTCATAACTAGAACAAAGAGGAAAAGTCCCAGCAAAAACTAGTTAAGGTTGAAGTTCATATTTTGGGGTGCATGAAAGAAGTGAAGCATAATCAAGGTGACAAACACATGACCAATGATGAAAACTTCCTCACTACGATGGATCAAGTTAGGCAATCCCTTAAGCAAAAGAACACAATTTTGAGCTTATATGACTAGATCATGACTTCTACCATACATTGTGAGGCATTAGTCAAAATGTTGACTTCCATCCCTATTAGTGAGGATATTCCCATTGATGAGGAAGCCATCCATGTAGTGTTGGTCCCTCAATCACCAAAGGAGGAAAATTCAACATCCTTAGTATTTTGTGATAGCAAAATCAAAGTTAATCCCCAAAATGATGAAGTAACTAGGCTTCTCTATTCATAACCATACGTGTAAGGTAGTTTAAAGTGCATCAGGTGCATGTTGAAGATTGAGCTACAATAGATGTCATCCCACATACCATTGTTGAATGTTTGGTCTTAACTACACAAATACAACCTACAACAACTAAAACCCTTAAATCCTTCAATGTATCTAGGGTTGTGGTCAAGGGGTCCATCTCCTTGGATTTTGTTGTAGGGGTACAATTCCCCAAAAATGCCAATTTATTGGTGGTGGAGGAGACATCAGGATTCAACCTTATTCTAGGAAGATCATGGTTGGCTTAATTACGGGTCATGTACTTAGCTAGCCATCAAGAAATTCACCTTCCTTACAAGGGAGGTGAAATTATCATTCATGATGATAGCATAGTTTCCTTGGCTATCAACAATGTGAACATAAAGTAGGGGTCTAAAGTGGAGCTTCAAGAATAAGGTCCCAACCATGAAATCTATCATTCTAAGAGGGAACAAAAAGCCAATAATGACAATGATAGGCAATAGGATGCATTATGGTATGAACTAATTTTTAACATCATTGTTTAAGATGATGATGAATATAAGCTTGTGCATGGTATATGTTACTTATTTCCTAATCTTTCAAGCATTAGGAAGAATCTACATAAGTGAAGTGCACTTTAATCATTCCATGCCCTTATAACCAAATGCATTGAAGGCTATATAGCCTACATTTTCTTAATTTTTTATACCTTTTTTATGTACTTTGTTTTATTCTTTATGCATGTAGTCTAAGTTTCTACTTTCATTTGCATTTTTACTTATTTATTATAGACTTTCTTTTTCTTTACTTTTATGAGAAAGTTTAAAACATAAAATCCCTATAAAAAATATATAGGTTTCTCTTCAACAAAGCTCCATTATGGCCTTAAACTAGCATCACAGTTCACTAAGACTCTAAATCAGCATCATAGTCCACTAAGATTCTAAACTAGCAACATAACTCACCATGTTCTTAAACTAGCAAAAATAATCACACAACACGGCTTGCCATGTTCTAAAACTGGCAACATAATTGCAATGGAACATGGCCCCCATGGCTTTAAACTTGAAAAATAACATCACCTATGCCTACCATGGCCTAAAACTAGAAAACATTTATTTTATTTATTTACATTGAGCCTTTGAACACATCACTTAGTTGTTTAACTTTATAGATAAAAGCATTAACATAGTCATTTACAATGTTTACAATACTAAAACAATATAGCAAAAGGATAAACCAAAAATTTAAATTTAAAATATCTATAACATACACAGACATAGTTACACTATGTGGAAAAATGTCCAAGAAATAATAAAAATCATCCATAACATATTCTTGGCTAACAATAGTCATCAACATAAAAATAAAAGCAAGTAGGTGACAAGCTAAAAAATTAAGAAGATAGAGGATGCTAAGGGGCATCTGGAGGAGGAAGTGGTGGATCATTCCCACCCACATAGTTAGGGCCATCAATGTCTCATGATGCCTAAAATACAACAACACATACCCAATTAGTAATCAATAGTTGAAACCATAAACAAAAAGATAAAAATATAAAACATAAAATGCATCAAACCTTTGGGGACTTTGGCTCTATAACTTCTAGGGGTAGATGTGGAAGGCCTTTTTCTAAATGATGGAGGATTTGTTCCTCTATCATGTTAACCCAGTTAACATCTACAAGATCAAAATTGGAATGGATGTTGGTCCTATCTACTGTAGTCCATGTTGAAGGCTCCCAAGTAATAGTAGCCATAGAGGTCTTGCCCGTAGTAGTGGTAATATGAGGAGTAGGGGATTGCTCCACTATGAAAGTAATCTCAAAAAGATGATAAGAACTCTTTGCCTAGATCCCCTAGATGAACAAATCTCTCTTGCATTATGAAACTTACTCCTCCTTGAGCCACTTAAGGTAGGCCCCATGATCCACCTTGTTCTAATGCTTGTGGGCCTTTAGTTTCTTACCCCATCCTAGGACCCAAGCATAATGATCTTTCCAATCCTCAACCTTTAGGAGATGAGGTCCATCTACATTTGCTATTCCACCATCTCCTATAAGAGCACTACTTTGTCTCAAATGATATGCTAGTAGTAGGCTCACATGATCTCTTTGGTTTGTAATTCTCATAAGTTAGCTACTTGGGCTTCCACAAAGGCCTTGTAGTCTTGGAGATCTCTAATCACTTCCTCTTGCCATTGATTATTCTCCCTTAAAGCCACAACTTGTTTCCATAGGTAGTGATTGGACCTATCCAACTCCCATGAAGTTTTGGCATATGACATTGCTAGATGAGTAGCAGTCTTGTATAACTTCAAGGATACACTAGAGACATTAAAGGGAAGCTTCAATAAGGAGTCAATCTCCATGTCTTGGTTGGGGTCCCACTCCAAAAAAGGCATTTCATAAGCAAAAATATAAGCATAAACATGGTTTAACAATAACACAAACATAGCCTATAACATAGCCAAATAACTAAGGCATATAAAACAAATTTTTTACTTATCTCAGATGCAAATTGGTGCAATCGACTGATGATGTCCTTAGCTATCCTATGCATGAATTCCACCTTGTCTAGGGTCTCTACCCATGGTTTTGCATTAAACTTAGGGACAAGGACCTGAATTGGTGACTTAGGAACTACTATAACCATAACAATCATTGAAGGGTTTGGATGAAAATCAAACTTAAAATAAAAAGATATAACAAAAAGTGTTAAGACATGTGCATACTTGGCTCTTCCTTTTCTTCCTTTGTAATGACAATGAGTGATGTGATTGGTATTCCCTCACCGAAAAAAGCATCTAGATCATTTATGTCTACCTCAAGTTGTTGGAGGAGTGGCTCTTCTACATGCCTTTGTTATTTCTATGTGGTAACTTGGGTTGCTATGACTTGACGCTTGTCTACAACCATAGCACATAGAAAACTGATTAGCATATGAAGTCATAATATAACCATATCTGTTAAAATAAAATAAAATAAAATAAACTTAAATGAAGCACACCCATGAATACTTTCCATAATTGCTTAATTTTAAACTTAAGCCTCTTCAAGGCGAGTTGGTTTGATGTTGGTGGTGCTTCCTTCATAGGCCTATTGAGTTTCTCCTTGGTTGCTCTTTTGACCTCCCAACATTGTTGTTTGATCTCTAGGATGATTGCTAAAAACATGAGAGGCTCCTCATCATCTATGTTGTCAAGGGACTCACATCGCCTACCATCAAGATCCTTGATGGTAATGAATAGTGTATCATCCATCCCCTTTAGTGGATGCTTGGCTTGCACTGTTGGATAAATGTGCTTTATCCAAGGCTAAGAAAGTTGGCTTAAGTCTTAGGCAATCCATTGTCCATTCCTCTAGACTACCAAAAACTTTGCGAACCTCTTCACGTAACCTATAAAAAATGAAAAATGCATGTGGATTATGGTAAAGGTGTCCTCATAGAGTCTAAGGATCTCATCTTGAAATTCAATAGCCAAAGCAGCCTCCCGGTTGAACCTAGTGCCATATGTTAGGACCTTCTTAAAGGACCACCCTTGCACGATGCCTATCACCTTCTGTTGAAATAATAGTTTGCAAAACATATGAGTCTTGAACAAAGGATATGATTCCTTTACATCAAGGTTCATGAAGCTATACATGAAAATTCCAAAATGGCCCATGTTAGTACCAAGCCATTCAAAAACATCCTCATGATGTCTTGATTCCTTTGCTATTTTGGTGGCAACATTTTCCCTAGCAGCAAGGACTCCAAACAAGTTGCAAAAGAGGCCCTCATCAATGTCCATGTTAATCTTCATGCCTTGAATGATGGTCCTAAAATGATCACTCTGCTCATTGAAGGAGTATATGATGTTTAGCATCTACAAGGCAAGAATGGAAGGGATAGGTACCATAAACAAATTAAGGAAATCCACATGTTGAATGTTTGCTTGAATGTAATTGGGCACCTGCCCTCTTAGCCACTTCTATGTTGGTATCACCTCATCAAACTTCAAGATGAGGGTATCCTCATGATGTCCTGCAAGTGGTAAGGCCACATCAATAGAGGTGGAAGGTCCTACAAGGCAACAACCAACATTTAGCATCAATATAAGAAATTTTAACAACTAGTAAAAGAAATAGAATACCTAGAGTTTTCATAATCATAAAACATTATAAGTTATAGCCTTTATGTTTACCTTTCTTCTTCTTCTTTGGTGTGGTATAAGAGGAGGTCCCAGCTGCAAGGGTTTGATCCATGGAGCTATTGAAGTCTACCCACTAGTTGTGTATCCTTCCATCATCCTTACACTTCTTGTATACAAGGTTAAACCTTGTAGTATATTCACCAAAGTTCCCTTTCAATTGTTTGTACACAAAATTTCTAATTTTGGGGCCTTTGGTAAATTCATCTAGGGTAGTTTAAGCCATTGCTAAGGTTTAGTCATTAATGATAAAGCCTTGATTATTGACTTTATACCTGTAAGAAGTTCATAAAACTAATAGAGTTAGGAAAGGTAGTTTAGCTAAGAAAGCCATAAAAACACTATAACAATTATGCTTACCATAGTAGATGATACATAGTGCTGGGTGGGCTTTGGAATAAGGTTTGGGCTCTATGTGCCACCATCAGAGTATTGTTAGCATTATACTGGCTATACTCTAACATCATCCAAATCTGTATAAGGTAGCATGGGCTAATCGCATCTGCAGTTTCCCTTACTATCTTAGGAGGTGGATTGTCAATAGAAAACCTAGCAATTAGACCAGATATCAAGGCAATAGTGACTCCATTATGGCCCTAGCCACATCTACAGATAAGTGTGACCACAACTTCACATTGAAGTTTTGCAAGATATAGGCAAGGAATTCCCTTGCCCAAAGTTGAAACCACAATGATAACTTCCCCAAGGGCATGTTAGGAAGTGGGGTGTTGGCCTTGGGGAGGGGAATTACACATAGAATGCCCACTAACTCAACAATAATGAGTATGGGCTTTAGAAAGACCTTGCATGGAAAAGAAAAAAAATGTCATGACCAATTAAATCTTCTTAACAAGTTTGGAAAAAACATCCTAGTCAAGGGTGAGATTAGCCTTTGTAAAAATCCCTAAGATGTTTATTTAAAATTGCTCAAGAAGTTCCACAAAAAGCATTATTACAACCTTTCATTACCTTTTATTTCATATCCAAAATATTATAGCCAAAACTTCATAGCCAAAATTAAGCCTTAGCTTAAACCATGCATAAACTTAGAAAAAGCATTGAAGCTAAGAAAAAAAAATAACCATCAAAGAGCGTGATAAAAATATTAAAAGCCTTTAATTTTCTTAAAAATAAATTTAAAACATAAATTTTACATATTTAGCAATCCCCAAGGACATGGAAGTGAAAAGAGTAACCTCTAAGCATGTCAACTACATCATCCCCAAAGGGGTAAAGTGCTACAACCATGAGATAGCCATAAACATAAATTTATGAAAAATTCATCCAAGCTTCAATTTCAGTGATTCCACCATGGAAGGAATCTTGAAATCACAAAATTTCCATCCATGACCATTTCAACCAAAATACATATAACCATATTTGTGCAAAACATAATTAAAATTAGTAAAATTGTAGCTGTCATCATTAATCTCCTTTCATGTAGGGTTGTGAGAAAATTCACCAAAAATTCATTTCAGGTCCAAACAAAGTGATTCCACCACTGTTTGAAAGCTTGAATCAAGCCCTACACATAAAAGCTTAAAAACATTTAGAAGTCTTTCTATTTATGTAAAAAAAATTATTACCTTGGATGAAAATTTGAAAATGGCATAAAACCTCTCTTGACACAGGCTTAATGAAAAATTTATTAAAAATTCATTTAAGCCCAATCAGAGTGATTCCATCTCCATTGGAAAGTTGAAGCCAAGACCTACCTAGCCATAACCAAAAAATGGCCAAAACGTTTTCTTTTTACTTAGAAAAAATTTATGAATTTACATAGAAATTCTAAAAATGGCATAAATAGCCTAACTACATAACCTTAGGAAAATAGCCATAACTCAATCATGTCAAAGTCAAATTGTATGAAAAAAATCCATTGGAAAGCCTAAATGGAGGGATACAAACCCATAATGTTAAATTTCAGAAATATGTAGCCATTTTTCTATTAAAAAATTCACAACGTTGCTTACATTTCTCACCAAACAAGATTAAAAGTCATAAAACCCAACTTGAGATAACCAAGAAAAATAGCCAAAACAACCAAAATGATCAATGCCCATTTGAAAGAACATCAAAATAAGGGGGTATAATTTTGTTGAAATTTAATTTTAACAAATACTTCAGCCTAGATCTAAGAAAAATGACCCTCCTAATTTTAAAAATCAAAACTACTATAGCCAAAACAATGAAACAACCATAGATCTACGTAGAAATATCAAAAATAAGAGGGGGGATTTCATGAAAATCTCATTCTACCTCCTCTACCAGCATAGATATGAAGAAAATGATCCCACCCATGGTAAGAAAAAGAAGAAAAATGGCTAGAAATGAAAGCAAAAATGGGTATAACTAACTACCTTGAAGTAGCAATGGAGGAAGCTTGAATGGAGATAGGTCTTTGCAGCCTTACTAGGTTCCTTGCATCTTTTTCTATCTTCCAAATCCTTAGATTTTGGCTCTTTCCCCCATATTGCTTTGGTGCCATGGTAGGCTCAATGTTCGGAATGGTTAGAAACTAAGAAGAATAGAAATTCAACATTGGCTGTAGGGAAAATTGGATGTCTCCATGCTGAAATGGATGCTCTCTAATAAAAAAATCTCCTTTAAAACTCTTTACCAAATTCCTATTAATGAAGAATGATAATTTTGGTTGAAACTTGTGAAATTTCACAATAAAGCCCACACAAAAGCCTAAAATGCCCACCTCTAAACCTTAGTTGCCAATTTAATGCATCATAACTTCAAGTGCACTAAAGTTCAAGTAGGTGGGGGCAAGAACTTTATTCTATGCTAGGATGGGTGGGAAACAATTTTACTTTTGAAATTTTAAATTTTTTTTGGTTGTGGGCCCCACTATAAATCCTCACTCTTGGCCTAAAAATTGCATCAATATTGGGTTTTAATCCCTTAAACACTTAGAAAAATAACCAAGCCTTAACTCCCATGCATCCATGTAAGGGATATCATACCCAACATGGATACATGCATACCATTTCTTAAAACCATTCAAACATAACATTTTTGTCATTTTTGATAACCAAAACTTACCTTTTTTGACCTCGCACTCCTAAAAGGGATTAGACATGGACAAAACTGGACAACATGGGTTTCCACACTATGGCAATAATGCCCATTGTGGAGGAAAGGGGGTAACACCAATTCTTCCCCCTCCCCCCAACACTCATCTAGTCCAAGTTTAACCTTTAGATGGGCCCACGTAACATAGAACCCCTCCAAGCAACCTTGGTAGCCCTAGAACCTCACCAAACCTAGTCAAAATTAGTTAAAAACTTGGGATTTATTAGTTCCATGCTAGCGGAGGCTTCATCCATGCTAAGAATCTCATCCTTAGTGTGGATGGAAGGGGGAAAGCCAAAACTATTAAAGTTTTCATGAAGTTTGACTTCCAAAAGCAACCCAATCCATCCAGAAGCCATTGGAAATGAACCAAACTTGCCCCCATTAGGTTCTCTGCACTAAGGAGGATCCTGTACTGTCTAAAATCATCGGTGCCTGGCTGGAATGAAAAAGACATTGAGAGATCCAAAGACAAACATAGAAGACCCTACCTTCTCTTGAGGATGAATTGGAACTAACGAAGGTAGAGTACCTTGGGTGGTCTGCACGCGGATCAAACAAGGATTTCCCCAAACGTATGCCAATGTGCAATGCGCTGGGCTATATGTAAACAAAGTAATAAGCGTAAAATAGAACGTAAATGTGTAGGGATGTAAATAAGAGGTAAACAAAAATGAACGAAAACTGTAGCAAATCTTAGCCAAAAATGCAACAATATTATTACATGATGAAAATTACAATGCACTGATCTAAATGCAGTTGTGGATCTGGTACAAGGTGGACGAAGAGCCTCGGTGGATGCAGAGAGGTGATGGTATGCTAGTTTAAACTGTAGGCACAGCGTGGAGGTTGTATGCTTAACACGTAGGGTCCAAGTCCAGCGTATAGGATGGCAGTTCTCAATGTTCTCAGCCGATTGCCCCAAATTTTTACCCTGATTCTCTTCAATTTTCGAACCTTGATCTGGTCTAAAATATAGGTTTTTGTACAAGTTTGAGCATTAAATTTGGATCTGAGATGGGATGATTGGCTATGGGATGCTGGAATTTCAGATCAGGTTACATGTGGAACGTCGACTGAGTGCAGCAGAATGAAATTTTACAAGTGTACAATGTGAACCATGGCAGCATGTACACGCTGGGTGTATAGACTCCGCACACTAGACAACGTATGGATAAGTACGAAGATTTTATGATCAAATTTTGAACTATGAAGCTAGTTTTGAGGATGGATCTAGATGCCTAATGTCCTGAGGATGCTGTCTGTTGATTTTGGGCTCATTTGACCTTGATTTGATAGGGTTTTAGGAGGCTCCAAAAGTGTACATGTTGGGCGTGCAAGGCATGCAGGCCGGCATACAGGCATGAAAGTGCTACTTTTCCAAGTCACAACTTGATTTTTTGGAGCCCAAGATGATGTCTGATAGTTTCCCTACCTCTCGGAGTTGATTACCTATGAAAATCATGCTCTGAGTGTTTGTTTTGGTTTGCCTATGATGGTACACGCTGGGTGTGCATGCTGGGCGTGCGGGCCAGTGTGCAGGCATGAAAACCCATCATTAGGAGCCCAAAAGTTGAATTTCAGGTACCTGAGAGCTATTGGGGATCATTAGAAAGGTTCTAGGGGGTCTAGGCGCTCGATTCTGGCATGTTTTGACTCATTTTTGGGGCTCAAAAGTTGCTGCACGCTGAGCTGTATGCTGAGTTGTACGCTGGGTGTGCAGGCCTATGTGCACAAAGTATACATAGTTAAGACTAAGTGTTTTGAGTTTGAAAGCTGCAGTTCTTGTTGCTAGATTTTGATGTAGTCTCCAATGGATCTTGGGGAACCCTTGCTTGTTCAATTGTTTCTCCGTTTGATGCTGTTTTTGAGGCTTTCAAGCTTGGTCATGCCGGGGACCAATCATGACTTAGCTCAATTTCTGCTACAAGTGTTAGCCAAAATTTTTGTGGTGTTTCAATGGCCCCTCTTTGTTGACGCTTTGAGGAATCGACCTGAGAGGCATCGACAAAGAAGTACAAAACACCACAACTAACTTAGTGGCATTGTCCTTCGACACTTGGCCAGATGTCATTGCACTGTGTACAGTAGTACATAGGATTGAGGAAATGAAGTTTCTGGCTGGATAGGGAAATGGAAATTGTGGGGATTGGGAATTGATCAAGGTATTATGTATGGTGAAGGGGATGCTATGGTGTGTGTACAGGTCAGGTTGATCCTTGTTAATAGCCATTGTCTAGTAGACTTGGGACCAAGACATGAGGTGTACGTCCTTTGGAAGAACAAGACTCTTGTTCAGTGTTCAAGAGGGCTTTTTGGCACAACCAAAGCCACATGATGATGTGTTGCATTCTTTGGAGGAACATGGCCTTTGTTTAGTGTTAAAGGGAACCTATTGGCAGAGGGCCAAAGCTACACAATGAGATGAAACATGATGGTGTGAGACTTGAACGGTTCTATCCAAGACCACTGTCTTCCCGCCTGGGGCTTGTATGGGAAGTGCCATGGGCTTGCGGTTCATTTTTCTCTTTGCCCTTTTTTTCTTTTCTTTTTTTTTTTAATTTTTTTGTTCTTTTTTCATGTTTTTTGGAAAGAGCGTTCTTTCAATTTTACACTCATGCTCATGTGTTGTGTTGTGTGTTGCAACTGCTTGAGAGTGTCGCAGGGTGAAACCGTATGCTCAAAGTTTTGGGTGTACTAGGTGTATCTGGGAGCTGCGACTGGGTAGGAAGGGGAATGAGATTGTTGGGGAAATGGGGAATATATTGGGAACTAGGAATGTACTTTTGAATAGATCGATTAACCTGGTTGTGTGTGTCAGAAACAATATGGCACCTTGTCACCATGATGAAGTGTATCTGTGTACGAGCACCATTGGGTGTCATCCTGCAAACACAACTCCAAGAAGACAAGAAAACCACAAGTGAATGAGTTAGCGAACACTTTAGACATGAATGTGACTGATGAAACAAAGTCACCAGATGAGATTTCAGGCATTGAATATGAATGACAGCAATGTTGTTAGGATTAACTGATGATGAATGAGGTAGCAGCTATGATGAAGTTTGAATGTAGCGATCGATCGGGAGGCCAGATATGAAGCTGCCAGTTTATAGTCATAGCAGACTGTCATGGGTTAGTTTTATGTCATAACCCATTGGACATTGCCATTTTAGCATTGTAATGGATGGTGCATTGCTAGTTTATAGTCTTGGCAGACTATGGAGAGGCAAAGTAGTTTATAGTCTTAGTGGACTCCAGCAAACGAAACTGTGGTAGTTTAATGTCGTACCAGACGAGCACTAGTTTATTGTCATTGCAGATGAACTATGGTGCCAATTTATTGTCATAACACTAGAACGAGCTCTGGTATTAGTTTATTATCATGATTCCAGGACAAGCTGTGGTATCATTTTACCGTCATGATTCCAGGACGAGGGCATACTTGAGGTGTTTAGACGTGAAATGGTTTGAGGTACAAGTGGTTCATTGGATGAGTGAGCTTGTTACCATTCATCTTAGCTAGCTTAAATGGTCCACTGTCGTATGCTTTGGTGACCAAATAGGGCCCTTCCTAGTTTGCTGCGAACTTGTCCATATGTTCACGGACTGCCTTAAGTACAAGTTCACCTTTTTTGATCGAGCGCTTGTGAATGTCATAATGATGGCATCGTCGCTATTGTTGCTGGTACCAATCAATCTGATTGAGCACACGTGTACGTTCCTCTTCCACAGAGTCCAAGTCAACAACATGCAAGTCATTGTTTTGACCCTCATCGAGGAGTCTAGAGAGTGTGATCCTTAAGGATGGTACCTGCAACTCTAAAGGTAAAAAAGCTTTCAAACCATAAATAAGACTATATGGCATTTTACCTGCGGCAGTCCGATGTGTAGTGTGATAAGCCCATAATGCGTATACCAACTGTTCATGCCATTTTCTCTTGCTCTGCATAAGCATCTTCTTTAGCACTGAGATGACAATCTTGTTCATAGCTTTGGCCTGTCCGTTGCTTTGAGGGTAATATGGGGATGAGAATGAATGTTTAATTCCTAAGCTATTGTGGAAGGTTTTTGTTTTGACACTATGGAATTGAGGTCCATTATCAGTAATGATGGTCATTGGGATGCCAAAGCAGATCACAATGTTTTCCAGGATAAAGCTGCATACTTGTTTCGATGCAGTCTTTCTAAGGGGGATAGCTTCCACCCATTTCGTGAAATATTCAATTGCAGTTATGATGAAGCTATGCCCCGAAGAAGATGGGGGAGTTATTGGTCCAATGATGTCTAACCCCCATTTCTGGAAAGGTCATGTGATTTGAGCTATATGAAATTCATTGGGTGGGACATGTATGAGATTATCATGCTTTTGACACGTATCACACGTTTTGACCTTTGAGACACAGTTGTACTCCATGTGTGGCCAATAGTACCCTAAACGTCTTATTTTGGTTGCCATTACTTTGGGTGCTATGTACCCTCTGCAGAGTCCTTCATGTACTTGCTCCATAATGGTCTGGCCATCAGTGCTACTAACGCACATTAACAGGATACCTTCGTAGGATCTACGACACAACGTGTCACCTACTAATGCATACTGTCGAGAACATTTTCGTACTGCATCCTTTTGTGCATTTGTTAGATGTCATGGTGCTTTGCTGTGTAGAAGGTACTCTTTTATGTCATCATACCATTCTACTATGTGTGTTTTACTAATTGATGTAATTGGTAATTCATCAGGAGTATCAGTTATGGGTTTAGCACAACTGGTTATAGAATTAGGCAACGTGTGGAACATGTTTGATGCTAAGTTTACGGCTAACATAGCTATTGCATCCACAATGGTGTTATCATTTCTAGAAATATGGTGTACATCTACATTGTTGAATCACTTCAGAAAATGCTTAGTCAAATCACAGTATGATTGTAAGTGTAAACTTCTGTGACTTGATTTAGAACTAACTGTGAGTCACCTCTGACTACGAGTCATGTGATGTCGGAAGCTAGTGTTGCTATGAGACCTCTAAGGAGACCTTCGTACTCTGCGACGTTGTTGGTACAGTGAAAATTGAAATGATAAGCAAAGGGTTGGATCTCCCTGGAGGGATAGGTGATGATAGCAGCGGAAATTCCCCCTCGGGAGGTGGATGATCCATCAAAATTCAAAATGGCATCGTAGTTATTAGGCACTATGTCTATTGCACTCACATTTTCGTCCGGGAACTCTGGCTCTATTATCGCTTGATCATGCATTGGTGATGTAGTCATTTGAGTTGCTATAGCTTGACCCTTAATTGATGACTGTGCTATGTAGTGTGGATCAAACTCAGCTATCATGGCTTTCTGGCGAGCTATCTTACTTGATTCGTAGAGGTTGCTTGTGATGGCTCTGAGCACATTATCCTTGCAGATTATATTGACTTGGTTGTGGAAGAGATAATGTCGCCATTTCTTCAAGGAAAAGATAAGGGCTAAACATGACCTCTCCACCTTGTTGTACTTCTTCTCATGGGCTACTAATGCATGGATTAAATAATAAACAGGGACTTCAGTTCCATCATCTCGCTTCTAGCAAAGCATAGATGTGACGGATGAATTTGAAGTGGCCAGATAGATATAGAATGGTTTGTTGTTTTGAGGCAGATAGATTGTCGGTAGTTGGGCAAGTGCTGTTTTAATGTTGTCAAATGCTTACTGGCATTGTGAAGTCCATTCAAAATGGATGTTCTTGCGTAATAAGTGGTACATAGGTTTCAACTTATCCGTCAGTTTTTCTATGAAATGCCTGATGAACTGTAATCTACCTTGTAGACCTCAGAGCTCGGTAAGGTTGCTTCGTGGTTTCAAGTTGGTGATAGCTTTAACCTTGTATGGATCTACTTGTATTCTTGTTTCTGATACTACAAAGCCTAGCATCTTGTCCATTTTTACCCCAAAGACACATTTCTTTGGGTTGAGCCTAAGTTCATATTTTAGACAATGTTTTAAAACCAAATCTAAGTCTTGTATGTGTTGCTCTAGTGTTTTTGATTTAACTACGATGTCATCCACATAATCATTGAGCAAATGAAGTATGTAATCGCTAAAAATGAATGTCATTGCTCTCTGATATGTGGCCCCTGTGTTTTTCAAGTCAAATGGCATCATTGTATAGCAAAAGGTTCTCCATGGTGTCATGAAGGTTGTCCTGAGCTGATGTTCAGGGTTGATCCGTATCTGGTTATATCCCGAAAATCCATCCATAAAAGACAACAAAGCATGACCTGCAGTTAAGTCAACAAGTTGATCAATGCTTAGTGGTGGGAAGTCATCCTTTATGGTTGTGATGTTGAGATCCTGGAAGTCTATGCATAAGAGAATGCTTCTGTTCTTCTTGGGGAATATAACCATGTTAGACACCCAGTCATCATAGTCAATAGCCCGAATGAAACCAGCTTGATAAAGCTTAGTAATCTCATTGCGAACCACTAGTGCTACCTCAGGTTTGACCTTGCATGCTTTTTGTTTCACTAGTCTTAGCTTGGGATTGATTATAATGTTGTGTTGGAAAATGTGAGGATCTAGTCTAGGCATGTCATTGTAAGACCAAGCAAATGCTTTCATGTTTTCTCAGAGCATGTGTTCCATGTCCTTGGCAAGTTGAGGTTGTAATAATGAGCTCAATTTTAATATTTTAACTTCACCATCAAGCATAGTTATGGAGGTTTCAGTTAAAGGGTCTTTAGTGATGCTATCAGCTTCTATGTCTAGAGATTTTGTCATACCTTCATAGCTATCTAATGTTTGTTGCATCGAGGCTACAAATATGTCATCTGTTGATGGACCTAAGTCAATAGAATTTATGTTGATTTCTTTTGTGATCTTTCCGTATGGTCCATCGATCATCAATGGTGTGAATAGATGCTTACAATCCATCATGCCTTCTCTTGCCAATAAACAGGGAGCAAAGTGAGCTAGGGGGGTTGTTATTCTTTTCAAATAATGTAACTCATGTGTAACGTTTGACAGTGACTAAGGTATGCAGTGGTAATTTATCGTTGTACCTAGATGCATGGTAGTTTAGGGTCATACCGGGCCTTACCTATCAGTTTATAGTCATGACGGACTGATCATGGTAGTTTAAAACCTTACTGGGCCATGTGCTATTCGTTTACAATGTCTAGTTGATTGTATGGTTTGTAATCATTACCTAATGTGAGACTGCTAGACGAAGAGTATGCTGTGCAAGAGAAGAATTTATATGAGTAATGGTTAGCCAAGTATATAATTATGTTTACCTTTGTTTCTATGTATTTTTATTTTAGCTAATCATTGTGTTTATTTTGTCGAAATAAAATACCCATATGTCGATTTCCATGGAGTAGCGTATGCCACGTGGTGGTGCATAAAATGGTGAACAAGTGTAAACATCAAAGTTAGCTCTGAGATAGCGTGAGTGTGGGTGAAATCGTAGCATGAACTCAAATCACAGTGTGAATGTACACTCAACATAAAATCCAGTATAGCGTGGCGCAGGGACAAAGCTCAAGTGGTACAAGTGAAGACAGGCCCAGGAACAATGCAAAGGAGGTAGCAGGGGAGGTGTAGGTTGGGACATGATAAGTCAAAGTAAAGGGCTCAGTGTGTACGTTCAAATGAAACCTGTAGCGTGCAGGGTCTTCACTCTGGGGTTTGCAGCATGCAGGGGGAACGAAGCCATCAGCGTGTAGGGGATTGGTGTTCCAGCATGAACGCAGCGTGAAGGGAAAATCGGAACCCTCAGTGTGTAGGGTTATACACAGCATGCATGTAGGGTTATACACGGCATGAACATAAGGTTCAGGGTTCAGCGTGAACACAGTGATGGGCAAGGGTAAGCAAGTAGAAGACCAAGGGAGGAGGGAGCCTAGTTTGACTTTCGTGGAGGAAAGCGAGGCTATGCTCTGGTGCCTGCCTAAACCCATGATTCCCTCATGGCCAGGATCAACGTGCTAGTAGACTCTGATCCTCTGTCAAAAATTTTATTTTTTTTTCCTACTGTTCCTGTCAATTTTCCCATTGTGTAGTGTAAATGTTTCCATAGCATAAGGTTTCTGTAGCATGAATGTTTCTATAGCGTGAATGTTTCTGTAGCGTGAATGTTTCTATAGCATGAATGTTTCTGTAGCATGAATGTTTCTATAGCATGAAGGATGGGGTCAAAACACTCAGTGTGTGGGGTTTGTGTATCCACGTTTCAGTGTGTAGCATGTAGGGTCTGCACGCTAAGTTTTTCCAGCGTGCAGGGTCTGCATGCTGAGTTTTCCAGCATGCAGGGTGAGTTTTTCCAGCGTGCAGGGTTTGCACGCTGAACGTGAACTTGGGAATTTTTCTAAGTGTTGGCCCCCAGTGTAAAACCTTATTTTTTTACGTAGCTTATTAACCCTGGTTCTTGAATACATGCAGGGATCCCAAACCTTTCCTCCTAGTGGTGGAGCTTGTTGGAGTTCTGACGTGGTTTGGTCCAATTGATTTTGATGAGCCAGTTCCTGATATGACCATTGATCACAATGGGGTATGGTTCAGAGAAGGGGCCTATGAATTCCTTGCCTCTCTCTTAGAAAAATTTAATGTGGTAATATGGTTGCATCTAAGTGAACAATTAGCGCTAAGCATGCTTGAGACCATGTTACTAGGATCTTCAAATGGCATTCTGGCTTTCATGGTGGACATCAACGAGGGACCGCTTACGATTGAGGATGATCCCTCTGGGGGGCCCAGATATACCCATCCATTATCACGTGTATGAGACCTATTATCACATGGCTCTCATGACATCAATAGCACTTTATTCCTGGCCGCTCGTGCGCATACCTTATTCTAGAATCCTCCTGGAATAGTGTACCAGGGAGAGAGGTAAGGTTGTTTAATTTACTGTTTCTGTTCTGATGCTTAGTGGTTTAGGTTTTGACCTCAGGGTTTGACCGTCATTCCTTTGCAGGCCCCAATTTGACAAAGAAGGAGTATGCGTTGGTGATGATGGGCTTACATTGGCTCATACCACCTTAGAGACTTTCATGGTAGGTCCCACTCTCCGTGGTGCCCTGTTAGCCCAGACTAAGGGTGACATTGTTCATTTTCAAAAATGATACTCTAGGGCATTCACACAATGTGAGGCTCGAGGGTGGCTACATGGGGATTGGTCCCGTAGTGGGCCAGTTTTCCCATGTGATGCTGATTTGACTCCTAATGATCCTAATCCATTATCTGATGGTAAGTAATGGTATTTCTTATGCTGAACGTTTGTTTGTTCTGTTACATCATTGGTTTTATTGACTCCATCGATGTTATCCTGTGCATACAGTGGATGTCCCCCCTGGTGGAGTCACCATCACAACTAGGTAGACCGAGGGCACTTTAGCCATGAAATTTGGGGAGATCAGTGATGCACAACGATGGTTGCGTGAGAAGGCACTGTCACATATCATCAATTTTCTGTGCGATGCTAGCCTCATGGAGTTATTTGCGGCCCCAAGTCTTGATGTTTCTGTGAGCGAGATGATTGCTATCATTGATTCTTTCAACGAAGCGGTTACTTACTATAGTACTCGCGTCAAGGGGATCAAAGTGGCCTTCCATCTGTCGGAGGAGTTCTTTTCAGACTTCTTCGGTGTACCAGTAGCTGGGACTAAAGGAGCACAGAAAGAGATCCATGTGGTTTGTGAATTGGAGGACTAGTTGGGTGTTCTTAAAGGAGCTAAGGGATTCCCTATGCAGGGAAAATCAAAAGTGATCGAAGTCAATGAGTTGTACCCCCTGTTCAGAGCACGAGTATTTCCAAAGTCCCTGTCTCAAGTGAGGAATCTTGGGGTAGAGTCTGTGCGCATCATGTGCATGATTCTGGAGACTAGGGTATGCTATAATTGAGCACAATTTTTGCTCTCAGGTTTCCATGGGGAGATAGTGACGTTGCATTCAAACATTGAGGTGCAATCCAATTTCACCTTTGCATTCTTCACCGGTGATTTGTGTCGGCTGGCTGAATTTCTAGTTGTTCGCGTGGACAACAAGTACATGTTAAGGGAAGGTGGACAACTATCTCGCCCATGGATTCGCCATTTATTTGAGGTCACAAAATCCTAAGATGCTCCTGAGGGAATTGACGAATCGGTTTCTGTTACAACGGAGGGATCATCTAGCCATTCAATTCATATGCGTGACAGCATAGGGTTGGAACCAGGTGATGTGCCCTATACTGCTAGAAGAACCAACCGAGTAATCAAGGAAACAATTAGGAAGGAAAAATCGAAGGTTCAACAACCTAAGCGCTCTAGAGAGGTGGCCCCAAATGTAGATGAACCCAAGGTGAAATGCATACGGTTTAAAATGCCAGCACAGGGTATGTAAGCCTAGTTCACTTATTTATCCTTGTTTTATTATCATTACTATTATTTTTATTTTATTTTACAACCATTTATACAAAGGTATCTTACTCTTGAATGTCATTTATTCAATGTTGCACTTATAAATGTCATCAGAGCCTACCCCCGAAGTGAGAAAGGAGGTGTTGACGCCGATTGCCGAGGAGGAGGAAGTCCCAATGAAGTTGAATGAGGAGGACGAAGTAGGCAATAACAAAATGGAAGCCCTTGCCCCACTGAGTGAAGAAGTAAAAGAGTGGGAGGGAGACACCACAGAAAAGGGTCACATTGATGATCAGGATGTAGTCAACGAGATGTTTGATGGTTTCTTCGGAGGAAGGTTAGACTTTGGTGATCCCCTGAATCCGGAAGAGGACAGAGATTCCGGTATGTTCTCCTTATTATGTTTATTCAGATCTTGAATTGTTTTTTCCATTATTGAAAGTTTTAATTGTATGTTTTTTCTACTGCTAGGTAGAAATGTTGAAGCTAGGATGAATCCTAATGTCCGTTTGGAAATACCTATTATGAAGGCTCCTATGGAAACGACCGCCGAAGTTGACCCGTCTCCTACACATGAACCATTTACTTGGATTGAAATGCCAAGTAAACTAGATTTTTTCCTTGGTATCATTGATGAGGTAGTTGATCGCATCCAGCAAGCTCACCCTGAAATAGGTATATATCTCTTAAGCATTTTGAGTCCTTGGGTTTTCACATTCGTTTCCACCATCCGATGTCTAATGCATGTTCTTCTCACGTGGATAGGGACTAAACTGAAGTGGGATCCATCTGAGGCAACTTGCATTGACAGTCTACCTGCACTACCACTAGAGATTGAGCAAGTGCCAAGATAGATCTATGATGAGGTGGTAGAATGTGTTGTGCAGAATGCCAAGTCTCTTTGGACTTGTAGGCATTCCATTAAGAAACTATGGTTGCAAATTCAGGCAAGGGAAAAGGAGACTGCCAGGTTAATGGTAGAACGAGATGATTTGAAATTGTGCTATGAGTTTGCCTTAGTGAGGTTGATGGATGATGATTCTTGGCGAACCTTTGAGATTACTTATACTAGGTATTGGAATTTATTGAATTGCTAAGTAACTATGATTTGGGAGCTAGCCAAATGGAAGGCACAAATTGATTTGCTGAATCTCAAATGTCAGGATTGGAAAGCTTTTGCGTCTAAGGTACTGAAATGGGGTCAAGATGAAAAGACGCATAAGTATCATTATAAAAAATAATTGAAGGAACTATTGATAGATAAGTGTCAGCTAGAGATGTTTGTAGATGGTTTAGGCTTACGATCTTCATTTGATGTGTTTTCTAAGAACACTGTGGTAGAGATGGAGTCTCCCAAGAGGGTTATCACTATTGCTTCTGGGGAGGTTACTGTGGGCGAGTTTCCTCTTAAACATCCCACTTGGTCCACGGTGGACAAAGGGAAGGTCATAGCCGACGTTGATCTGGGTCTTGATGGAACCGACTGGGCAAGTGTCCCTGAAGAGGAAATCCTTCGTTGACTGGAGTTTGGTCTACGAGGGTCTTCTTCGGTAAGTTGTTTAAACTTGTCAATTTTGTGCATTAGTTTTTTAGTAGAAAATGTCATCCCCTTTTCTTGTGTTAATTATTTTCTTTTAACTTTTACAGAGTCATGACGATGACGGTGGCCAGGAAGGTGGCCCTAGCGGAGTGGGGCAAGATGATGTGGAGGAGCCTGAACATCAAGCTCCTCCTGGATTTGATGCCTAGTTTCGATTTGATGTTTTTGTTGTTAAAATGATTATGTATGTGATCTATGTATCGTGTGGAGACATTGTGCTAAGTTGTAATGTGACTTTGATACATTTATACAATTTTTTGGTTGAGTTTTCTGTTATTCATTTTTTTGTTTTAATTTTGAGTTTGTTTGAACATTGATAAATGTAGATTTGAAGTGAAAATATTTTTATTCTTTTGATTTTTTGAATGTAAACACAATGCAATAGTGTAAAATGTTTTTTTTTTTCATTTTGTAGTTTAAGTGTATTGCATGAAGTAGGAATGCAAGTAGGAATGTAATTGTAATTGAAGCATAATCGTGTAAAAGGGGGATGCAAAGGAAAACTGTAATTGATAACGCAACAATGTAAGCATATATTCGAACAACGAACTTGAATTAAGAGAAAAAAATGTAAGAAAATGCTCTAGTTTAAGGCCATTGCAGGTCCCACGCACTAGTTTAAGGCTATTTCGGGCTATGTGTAAACAAGAGAAGTTTCAAGTGATATTGGTGGATTTCTTGGTAACCAGCCATTTTTGGCCATGGCTAGTTTTATGTCGTTTTGGACATGTGATAGTTTAACGTCATTTTGGACAATGGTGTAGCTTATTGGTTTAGTAATTTTTTGAGTTTTCTTAATTTAACATTAGGAGTGGTGTTAATAGGTATGATCCTGTACTCAGCATTCCCTTCGCTGATCATGTTGAACTGTAATTCAGCCCAAGGGACGTTCGATGGAACAGGCTCTATGTTGGTGTCTTCTAGTGTTTCCGTATGTTCAGTAGTTTCGATGTTTGTTGTAGTTTCTGGGTTAGGCGGTATATGTATAATTTTAGGTATGGGTGTTTCTATGTTAGGTGAAGTTTCTTTTACATCTAATGGATCATTGTCTATTGGTCGCGTGCAACTTTGTTTTTGCTTTGTCTCATCCTGTTTAGGTTCTTCAAACTTAACCTCCGAGCCTTGGTTTGTATCTGTATGTGACGAGATGGTAGGTGTAGCAGCCTCCCTGTGTATAATGATTTCACCACCTTCATAAGGCAAGTGAATCTCTTGGTGTATGGGTGAAGAGACTACTTTAAGTTGAGCCAACCAGGGTCTTCCTAATATTAAATTGAACCCTGGCATTTCATCGATGACAACAAAGTTAGCAGATGTGGGGAATCAACCCGTTACTAAAAATTCCAAAGTTATGATGCCTTTTACTACTACGCGTGATCCACTAAACGATTTTAAACATGTCGTGGAGGTTGGTTTAATTAGTTCTGTGATCCCTAATTGTTCAATGACGGGATAGGGTACTACGTTTGTGGTAGCTCCGTCATCTACATGCACTCGATGTATTTTGAATTGATTTACTTGTATCATCATGAACATAGGTGCGGTTGTTACTTTTCCTATTTTCTCATCAATTTTGATGTTGTTAGTGTGGAAGCCTAGTGATTTAGAAGTCGATCCTTGAGACGCATACATTACCACATGAATTGAAAATTCATTCAGAGGTAAGTCTTCATTTACTAGGATTGATGTCAACATATGTACTAGGGCTTCGCGATGAGTTTGAGAAGTTAACATTAGGTCATATAGGCTTAATGAAGTGTTTTTCTGTTTAAATGCCTACGTGACCTGTGTTAGGGTTGTTGCTAAATCTTTACTGTTAGGTGCATGCTTGTTAGTGGTTACTTGGTCCATCAGGCCCAACAGTTTTATCTCATGTGTAGCTGGTTTGATGTTTTCTTCCATAGCCATTGATCTAGATACATCATGTATTTCAGATGATTCTCCCTTATAGCTCATGTTCGGTTCATTATTAGGTGATGTCATGGGTACTGCACTTAATGGAGTAGGATTGGGGGGTTCTAAGGCAAGCCGTTGATGTTCTATTTCCAAGCATTCCCATGTGAACCTGTCTGCCAGGTGTTCCCACGTGTGGCGCAGGGGACTATCTGGTTTCTGAACATCAAGTTGCTTTGGAACCTGTATGACGTATGGAGTAGGACAGGGTTGCGATTGGATAGTTGAAGATGGTTGAGTGTCAGGCTGCCTGGGCATCCTAACAAAATACAGGGTCAGTCTATTTTGTGTTTGTGGAGTGGAAGGTTGGTGGTTATTAGGATGTTTGGGTATCCTGACAACATATGGAGTTGGTCTAGTTGGGGGCTGTGCCTCCATAGTTGCAACTGCCGGTGGCACCCGGACTACATAGGGAGCGAGCCAGGTTAGAGGTTGCGTGTTTGAGGTTGTAGTGGTAGGAGGTACATGCACCACGTATGGTTTGTATTATGGTGGTATGGTAGAGGCTGCCACCGTGGGGGGTATTCGGATGACATAGGGTCTTTGTGGGGTAGGTGGGGTATATGGAGGGTATGATGATTGAGGTGCGGGTGTTTGTGCAGTAGAAGGAATATGAATTGCGAAGGGTCTCTTAGGTGTTTGCTGTTCATTATATAAATAAATGGTATTAATCCTAGGTGCTTCTTGTTCATTATCTAAGTAGATAGTGTTAATTATGTATGGTGCTTCCTTAGTATTTAGTGGGTCCTTATATATGCCCATGGATTGGTTTTACGGTTGGACTAGGTTGGACTCATCGAAAGTTATTTTGCCCCTATCTATTATTTGTTGGATGTCTTGTTTTAGGGCAAAACAAAAGTCGGTACCATGCCCATTACATTGATGGTATTCGCAAAACCTATCGAGTCTAAAGCCTTTTGGGACAGGAGGCTCATTAGGTGTGGCCAAGCCTAGATTCTTGACCAATTCACAGAATTGATCATGTCTTTGAATAGCTGCAGGAGACATCTGCTTGTGTTTCATCATTCTGTCCTTCAAAAGTTGGTCAAATAGTTGAGAAGGTTTTGTAGGCAATGGTGTGTATTGAGAGGGATCCTTCCTCTCAAAGTTTTGGGCATGACCTGTTGTAGCAGTTTGCGATGTAGAAGGTTCAGGCGCAGTAGCAGAAGCTAGTCTAGTATAGTTAGCAGGGGTAGCAGGCGGTTTGTCTTGTTGTCTCGTGCTCGTTTGTTGTGTTTCTACTACTGCTGCTATAGTTTCCTTTGCCTTTTCTTTGTCTTTCTTGTTATGTTGGTTTCTAAAGGCTAAATAGGTTGGATCATGACTATTTTGCGTAGCTCCTTCAATATTCTTTATTTGTACAAATGCTTGGCTAAGAGTGCATGTGTTAAGATAGTATAGTTTGGACTTCACAAAATCATTAATGGACCCCTTTAGAATAATGAGGAGGTAAGTGTCTGGGATTGGCTCATGGAGCTCATTGAGGGTAGCACTCCACCGTTGAATAAAGTTTTGAATAGGTTCAAGCGATGCTTGCTTGACCTATATGAGGCTGCTAAGTGTTGCTTCAGGCTTCAAGTTATACTTGAACTTGGTAATGAATTGGTGTAATAAATTTTCCAGAGAAGCTATGGAGTTTCGGGGCAGAGCCCAATACCAGTCAAGTGCTCTCCTTGTGAGGGACATGGGGAACATTCGCAAGATGGCATGTGGCCATGCTTGAAGCAACACGCACTCTAGTCTAAATGTTACAAGATGGATGTTGGGGGTCTATTTCCCCATTGTATTTGATTAACGTGGGTAGGGAAACACCTTTAGGTAATGTTAGAGGTGGAATTGAAGAGTTGATAGGGTCATCTTGATAGAAATCTACTATCTTAAGCTCTTTGTTGGTAGCTGTTTTGAGGTGCTTGACTTCATCAGTTAGCTCTTGCATCAGCTTTTTGGCTTCAGCCCAGTCTTGGGCACTAGGCAAGATAGTAGATTGGTCATGTTGTGTCGTATACAAGTTAGATTGTTGCACAGTGGGTTGGAAAGAGGAGAGTTGAGTGGTTGGAGGTTGCTCTTGTGGAATATTCATGGTAGGTGCTACTAAGGGTAGCATACTATAAGAAAATGGTTGTTGTTGTTTTTGTTGCTATACTTCAGGGATGTTCATGGGTGGAACTGTAGGAGGTGGTATGTTGTAGTGAGGGGGTTGATGCGGTTGCATACCAGTCATAGCCCACTACCTAGTCATATTTTGTGGGGGAACACCTTGAACTTGTTGAGTTGAAGTGGTGAAGGATGCCCCTTAAGTTTGGATCCATGGTATATAGTGCATAGATGTAGAAGCTAGTATCACATACGGCATCCTGATCACTCGGGATGGGAAAGTTACTCCCACATTAGTTTGAGGGGGGTGTTGTTGGGGTTGTATTTGTAAGAAAGGGGGTGACATGGTAATGGGAGGAATAGTGGTGATGGGTATATTGAATTGGGTATCGGTCATTGGGAGAGTGGGGACAAGAGTGAATGGTTCCTGTTGAGGCACATGTGCTTGAGTGGTTTTAAATGAATGGAGAGACATATTATCCCCCGTGAAGGGATGAAATAATGGGTTTGCGTAAGTGTGCGGACTGAGAGTATGGTACAAATCCTTGTGTTCAGACTGCACTGCAAAGTCCTCCTCTTCTTCTAATTGAGGATTTACTATGGATTGGTCTTGAGATTGACTTTTTACCAGGAGGAGCTATGAAATGAGCTCAGAGTAGTGCTCTAGAATGGGGATGATGTCATACGGGGAGGGGATGAACTCATGTCCTCCCTTATGAACCAATTCATATTGTTTCTTGGCCTCTAGTTTAGTTTGATCTACTGCCAAGCCGGCTTGGATCTTCACACATATGAAGTTATACTGTGCTTGTGTTATGACATTGAACGATGGATTCTTCCCTTGCAGTCTAAGAGATCGGAAAAGTCCTCCCCAAGGATTAACCTCATTGTGGACCCCTATGGGTTGCATAATGGGTATCGACATCGTTGTGGGGCCAACGGTATTCGAAATGGACTTGGGTGAAAGGTTTGTATTGACGGTATTCATGATGAAAAGGTCGTAAGTGTAACTAGGTGGATGGGAGACAATGTTAGGGTGTACATGTGAGGATATGGCCGAATATGAAACGACTATACTTGTTAGCATACGCCTAAGTTGGCAGCATGCATCCTGTTTACACAGCGTGTAGATAGCTTCAATGACCAACGTACAGAAACTAGTCACAGCATGAAAATTGGGGTCATGGCATGCAGACTGCAACTGTCAGCATAAAGCTAGAGTGGTCAGCGTGTTGTAAGTGGTTGCAGCGTGTAGATAGGGTCTACAGTGTGTGGGTACATTAGGTAGCATGCAGCCTGTTTACACAGCGTATGGACTGGGTCCCAGTGTACAGGCTTCAACGACTAGCATACAAAAACTGGTCATAGCATGCAAATTGGGGTCATGGCATGTAGACTACAACTGTCAGCATAAAGCTAGAGTGGTCAGTGTGTTGCAAGTGGTTGAAGTGTGTAGACAGGGTCTACAGCATGTAGGTACCTTGGGCAGCATGTAGACGCTGAGAATGCTGTAGAACAAGACACATATTTGAGAGGAACAAAATCAGATTTAATGTTGATGTAATGTAAATCTGAGAACACCAGGTGGTAGATTAGAGGCATAGGGGATGGATGCATGAGATCAGAGTAGATTTAAACAGTTTCAAGCCCTCCTTATAGCACCATTTTCTGTATTGTCTGAAATCATCAGTGCCCGACTGGAATGAAAAAGACACCGAGAGATCCACAGACAAACACAAAATACCCTACCTTCGCTTCAGGGTGAACTGGAACTGACGAAGGTAGAGTACCGTGGATGGTCCACACGTAGATCAGACAAGGATTTCCCCAAACGTATGCCAATGTGCAATGCGCTGGGCTATATGTAAATAGCATAATAAGTGTAAACCAGAACATAAATGTGCAGGGATGTAAACAAGAGGTAAACAATAATGAATGAAAATTGTAGCAAATCTTAGCCAAAAATGCAGCAATATTATTGCATGATGAAAATTACAATTCACTAATCTAAACACAGTTGTGGATTTGGCACAAGGTGGATGAAGAGCCCTGGTGGATGCGGAGGGGTGATGGTATGCTGGTTTAAACTTCAAGCATAGCATGGAAGCTGTATGCTCAGTGCGCAAGGTCCAAGTCCAGCATATAGGATGGGTGTTCTCGATGTTCTTAGCCGATTGCCCTAAATTTTTGCCCCGATTCTCTTCAATTTTCGAACCTTGATCAGGTCTAAAATATGGGCTTTTGTACAAGTTTGGGCATTAAATTTGGATCTAAGATGGGATGATTGGCTGTGGGACACTGGAATTTCAGATCGGGTTACATGTGGAATGTCGACCGAGTGCAGTAGAATGAAATTTTACAAGTGTACAACGTGAACCATGGTGGCGTGTACACGCTGGGCGTATAGACTCCGCACACTGGACGGCGTATGGGTAAGCATGAAGAATTTTTGACCAAATTTCAAATTGTGAAGCTAGTTTTGAGGATGGATCTGGATGCCTGATGTCTTGAGGATGCTGCTTGTTGATTTTGGGCTCATTTGACCTTGATTTGATAGGGTTTTAGGAGGCTCCAAAAGTGTACACGTTGGGCGTACACGCTGGGCATGCAGGGCATGCATGCCGGCGTACAGGCATGAAAGTGCCACTTTTCCAAGTCACAACTTGATTTTTGGGAGCCCAAGATGATGTATGATATTTTCCCTACCTCTAGGAGTTTATTTCCTATGAAAATCATGCTCTGAATGTTTGTTTTGATTTGCCTATGATGGTACACGCTGGGCGTGCGGGCCAACGTGCAGGCATGAAAACCCATCATTAGGAGCCCAAAATTTGAATTTATGTACCTGAGAGTTGTTGGGGACCATTAGGAAGGTCCTGGGGGGGGGGGGGTCTAGACACTCGATTCTAACATGTTTTGACTCATTTTTGGGGCTCAAAAGTTGCTGCACGCTGAGCTGTACGCTGAGTTGTACGCTGGGCGTGCAGGCCTGTGTGCATGAAGTATACTTAGTTAAGACTAAGTGTTTTAAGTTTAAAACCTACAGTTCTTGTTGACAGATTTTGATGTAGTCTCCAATGGATCTCGAGGAACCCTTGCTTGTTCAATTTTTGCTCCGTTTGATGCTGTTTTTGAGGATTTCAAGCTTGGTCATGCCGGGGACCAATCATGACTTAGCTCAATTTCTGCTACAAGTGTTAGCCAAAATTTTTATGGTGTTTCAGATCCCATCCGCATTGAGCATGCTAGCTCTAACATGGATGGAAGGGAAAAGCCTAAAAACCCTCTCAAAAACATTAAAATTACTAGATTTTGATCCTAGGCATCGATAGTCAAGACTAGTAATCCTGTGGACACACATGCATGGCCAAAAGTGATAAAAATTAGTGAAAAGTAGAGCCCCCTAGTTTCTCCATGCTATGAGTCACCTCTTCCACACTGGGTAGCATGAAAGAAAGTGGGAAACATTGGGGGAACTTGAAAATAATCTTTAAAGACCTTAAATGAATGCCAGAAAGCCCTATGTGTGTCCCAAAACCCTATTTGCACATCCAAAGACACTTTAACCCACAAAAATTGATCATAAATACTAAAAAACCATTTCCCCTAATCTTCTATGCTAAGCATGAGAACCATAGCATGCAAGAATGGGAAAAAATCAAAAAAAATATCTAACAACCCTTAAAGTTACCAAGTTTTGACACTAGGTAGTAACAATTGAGACTAGCAACCTTAGAAACCTACATGCATGGCTAGAAATGATAGAAAATGTTAAAGACTAGGGTTCCTTAGTTATTCCACAGAGAGAGCTTTCTCTTCCATACTAGCTAGCCTGGAAGAAAGGGAAAAACTTTGGAGGAACTCCAATATGATCTTTAGACACCTATGTAGACAACCTACAACTTTACATGGGTCCTAAGACCACTTTCACATCTTCTAGAGCCCTCAAACCCTACAAAAGTGACCATAGATGGCTAAAAGGCTTCCCCCAATATTGTACAATGAGCATACCATCTTTGAAATGGAAGAAATGGGGTGGAGCTCAAAAAACACCTAAAAAACATTCAAATTAATCAAACTTTATCTCAAACCCTAGTACTTGACCCCAATAACATTGGAAGCACACATGCATGGTTGATTGAGGCCAAAACTAGAGCAAATTTGAGATTTGTAATTCTTCCATGCTAGGAGTCCTCTCTTCTATGCTAGCTAGTGTGGAGACTAAGAGGAGGACTCATTTGAAACTATGGACACCTTAAAATAATACCAAATAACCTTACATGCACCCTAGAACCCTATATTTACTCTTTGGAATCTCGAAACCTTAAAAATTGATCCTACATGAGCAAAAAGCATCTCCCTTTATTCTTCCATTCTAACTTTGCCATCCCCAATGTGGAAAAATGGGGGCAAGCCCAAAAACACTTGAAAACACTCAAAATTATCAAAATTTGACCTAGAACCCTAACCTTTGATCCTAGTAACTTTGGGAGCTAACATGAATAGTCGATTATAACTTGAATTAGCCTAGATTTGGGATCCTTTCTTCATCCACACTAGAGGGGATCCTCTCCATGCTTGGTAGCATGGAAACAAGGGGGGAAGACTACCTTTCCACTTTTGATTGCAAGATAACACTCCTAGAAGTTAAAGATCTATGTTGGAAAAGCCTAGGACCTCATAGCCTTAAACGTTTGTTCATTTGACCTCATTAGGCCCCCAAACCCCATTCCTCTCAATCTTTCACACTGGAGTAACTCCCCCAACATGGAAATAGGGGGGGGGGGGGGTAAGACCCTAGGTCCATTGAATGACCTCCAAACATAACCAATATCAGCTAAAAAATTATAGAATCATGACCTATGGTCCTAGGAGCCTAGGAACGTAGTTAACATGCTCTCAAACCATCATGAATCCATGAAGCAAGTGTTCCCCCAGTCTTCCACATTAGTGATGCTATGCTGAGTGTGGAAGAAGGGGGGGAGGGGAAGCTATTTCAATATGTTTTGACACCTGAAATTGACTCAAATTTCCTTAAAATGAATCTAGAGGATGCACAAGTTTAGTGTTTGGGTTTCAATT
Organism: Gnetum montanum; assembly: GCA_015680685.1. NCBI lineage: Eukaryota > Viridiplantae > Streptophyta > Gnetopsida > Gnetales > Gnetaceae > Gnetum > Gnetum montanum. Next base: position 747,184 of record MNCI01006964.1, on the reverse strand, counting down.
ACCTGCTTGACCATGTTTAACCTTGTTTTTTCTTGGATTTTATTCTCAACACTAAAGCCCATCTCTTCCATGTTGGCTAGCATGGAAGCAAGTTAGGAAGGCTACAAATCATGCTTTTTGGCTTTTACAAACCTTTGGAGTGTCTAATTTCTTGATAGAATTGGCCTTATGCTACTTTGGGGAGGCCCTAGGACCTCAATTTTGGAACTATAGATGTTCCAAAGTCTACTTCCCTTGGTTTCCATGCTTAGGGTCCCTCCTTCCACACTAGCCAACATGGAAATAGTGGAGGCCAAACATCAAAGCTTCAAAACTCTCAATTTTCATGTCCAGATAGCCTAGAAATAGCCTTGACTAATGCCCAAACTCATCTAATAGCCTTGTAGCCCTCAAACCATGCCCTACTAAGGCCTAACACGAACAAAACTTAAAACTTTTTAACTTATAATAGCCAAATTTAACCATTTGTAGCTTGATTTGGTAGGTTTGGGCTTATTACATGATGTTTCTACTTGTTTTTAGCCTTATGCTGCATTGTTGACCTTGTTAACCTTCTTCTAGCCTTTTTATAGCCTTATATTTTCTCTATTTTCCTTATTATAGCCTTATTTACCTTTGTTTAGCCTTTTATTAGTATCAAATAGCAGGATTTGACCTTCCCTAACCACTATTTGGCACTATGTGACCATGGCCCATAAGGCCTCAAACTGGCATTATGGCCTACTATGGCCATAAACTGGCATCATGGCCTGCTAAGGCCTAACAATGGTGAAATTGTAACCCTTGTTGATAATTTTTAGCCATATTTCTCATACTTTCCTTTATTTGGCCCTTGGTGCACTTTGTTTACTTGTTTTTACTCTATTTATAGCCTTGGATTACCTTGGTTGCATTAGAATAGTATGTATTTACATAATTTTATAGCATTTTAGCATTATTTATTTACTTTTACCTAGGTGCCACTTTATATGCTTATGGTTGACATGCAAGATCAACGTATGAGTACTTGGGAGTAGATAAGTTTACCTTTGAGCCTATGTGGGCCTCATGGTGATGTTGAATGGTACATCAACCACAATTGCCTAGATCTTGAGCTTGAGAGTCTTTTCAACCACGTATCCTTGATAAAGAAACCTCTAGGATGGCTTGAAAACCTAGTTAGAACCCTTGATCTAGAGATGGGTGATGTAACTGAAGACTCTCTAGTTGAGGTTTCTATCACAACACACATTGGTAAAGAAAAAACCCTTAAACTAAGTTCCTCACTAGAACCTGAATAGGCTTAAGACATCACCAAGGTCCTACAAGACAACATTAAGGTCTTTGCCTAGTCATATGAAGATATGCAAGGCCTAGACCCATGCTTAGTCTAGCACAACATCATATTTGATCTAACATTAGACCAGTTAAGCAAAAAGTGTGCAAGATTAGACTTGATTTGGCCTTGATAGTTCAAGATGAGATCTCAAAACTCTACCAAGCTAGTTTCATTAGGGCTTTTGACTACACAAAATGGATTTTCAACATAGTTGTGGTCCCTAAGAAAAATGGAAGTACCCAAATTTGCATCGATTTTTGAGACCTAAATAAAGTAACCATCAAGGATGACTTCCCTTTGCCTAGTATTGATCAACTTATTGATACTATGACTAGACATGCCTTGTACTTTATGGATGGTTTCTTGGGGTACAACTAGATTAGGAACAACCTAGAACACCAACTTAGCATAACCTTCATGAACCCTTAATGTAACTTTTGATATACCATGATGCCCTTTGGCCTTAAGAATGTACGAGAACCATATCAATGACGCATGACCTATATCTTTAGTAATTACATGTTAGGATTACTCAACGATTATGTAGATGATATGGCCGTTAAGTCCAAAGTAGTCACTAACCCTGCTGATAACCTAGACCTTTTGCATAAACAATGACTCAAGTATGAGCTTAAGCTCAATCCTAAGAAATGTATCTTTGATGTCAAGATTGGTAAGATTCTTGGCTTTTTAGTATTTAATGTAGGTATTTGTGTTGATCATGATAAGGTTAAGGCCATATACAAGTTAGAAATACCTACCAACCTTAAGGAGCTTTAGAGATTGCAAGGAAGATTGAAATTTATTTGTAGGTTTATTTTTAGGCTTACAAATAAGTTATAGATCATTAAACACTTGCTTAAGAAATGGGTTCACTATGAGTGGATAGCTCAATGCTAAGAGGCCTTTGAAATCCTTAAGAAGAGTTGGCATAACTACCTACAGTCTATTCTCAGTAGGAGGGTAAACCATTTTTCATCTATGTTTCCATCTCTAACACATCCATTGCTTCTCTAGTTTATCAAAAACATGATGATGAAGTAGAAATGTTAGTATACTAACTTAGACATGCTGAGACCCAATACATTTAAGTGGAGAAGTATTGTCTAACACTTGTCTTCTCATTGAAGAAGTGGAGACACTACCTCTTTAGAAGCCAAGTCAACATTAGTTGAAAGGATAAAATGCTCAAAGAAATAATGACTAATATCTAGGAAAGTAGATGTATAGTCTAATGGAAAGCCATAATCATGGAGTTTAACCTTCATTACATATCTCAATAATTAATGAAAGGTCAAGCTATAGTCATATAACTCATAGTTTCACCTATGGATGACCAAGCAGCCATAGATCCTGAATTCCTTGATGAGCACATTAACACCATTAAGCAAGTGCCTAAGGATTATGAGGTAATCATGCATATTGATGAAGCTTTAACTACCCATGGGGCTAATGCCATTGTCATCATAATGTTCTTGTTTGGTGATATATGATCCTTTTCCTATTTTTTTGAGTTTTAATGCACCAACAACATAGTGGAGTATGAGGATTTGATTAGAGAAATTATGGTAACTTATGACCTAGGAATCAGATGCTTAATAGTTAAAAGTGATTTAAAATTTGTGGTTAATCAAGTGATTGAGGTCTATGCGTGTAAAGCCAAACACTTACAACCATACTATGACCTAGGGAAGCAGTTGTTACAACAATTCATAGATGTTAATATCCAACACATACCCCAAAATGAAAATTTCATAGTTGATGCAATTACAACATTAGACCTTAGTGTGATGCTAGATGTGTTTAGTAAGTTACCCATATTAATAGTGGACTATGCTACTCCCATCACATAGAACACTAAGGATGCCTTTGTGGTCATCATTCATACTGCTCCTACCAGGGAGTGGTATGATAATATCAAATTGTACCTTATGCATGGAAAATCCTCACAAGGCCTGACTACTACTTAAAAGGATGTTGTACACAAGTGATCAAAGTAGTATGTCATCATAGGTGATAAAACCTTATGTTAATGATCCTATGATGGCATAATCCTAAAGTTCTTAGTTAAAATTGAAGCTAGAATAGTCCTAGAGGAGGTTCACAAAGGTATTTTTGGAGGACATATATGACCTAGAGCTATGGCTGCTAAGATTATGTAGTAAGACTACTATTGGTTCCATATGGAAAATGACTGCCTACAGAAGATTATATTTTGTGACGCATGCCAATGGTATAAAAACCTCATACATGTATCACCAACTGAGTTACGTACCACTTAAATAACATGGCCACTTTAATGATGGGGATTCGATATCATTGGGCCTATAACACCTAAGTCTTCGGTGGGACATAGCTCCATCATCATTGCAACTAAATACTTTACCAAATGGGTTGAGGCTATTTCCCTAAAGAAAATGACATCTGAGCACATTTGAAAATTCATCCTAGATAACATTTTAGTCCATTTTGACATTCCCATGACCATAGTTATAGATAATGGACCACAATTAGTAGCCATGAAACAAAAGATTCCTATCACAACCTACGCATTAAGCATTCTTTCTTGTTGCCTTATTACTCTCAAGCTAATGGACAAGTAGAAGTAAGCAACAAGGCCATTGATGAGTCACCAAATAAGTGACCTGATATTGGATCCATGATATCGAACCCACAATATCGGACCCTTGATATCAGATGTGTGATATCGGATGTGCCAAGCTACATTGGACAGGCGATGTCAGAGCCTATCTCATTGGCTATAAATAAGAGATAGGGGTGCTTGGTTTGGAGTAGTAGTTTTTTAGTCCCTTAGCCAAACTCTTGAAATTTTTCTATTTTAGAGTTAGAATTATTTCTAAATACCCACAATAGGAGTCATAGAATGAACGGATCTTTATTCAAGCATTGTGTACCTGAGCACATGTTGTGTCTGGAAATAAAGATGAACTATGTGATAAACCTTGCAACATTTAGAATAGTTTAATTATTGCATTTAATGTTGTTTACTAGTTATTTGATGCTTTTAGTAGTTAATTAATGTTATTTCCATAGAATTATTAATTATCAATTATCAATGAATTAGCACACTTAACATAACCACTTCGAGCATACGTGGAATAGTTGGTAACCCAGTAGCGACTAGCATTTGGTAATCCCAGTAGTGTTACACTACTTTAGGATGTGTTTGGAGAGTGGGAACAAATGCTAGTGTTAGGATTTGATTCACATTAGAGTTAAAAAATCCATTAGTTATTTAAATTTTTTCATTGCACACACATATGAGACTAGGATAGTAAATATAAAAGAAAAACATAAAAATCATACACCTCAAGTTTACTTAATCATACAATTGTGCCTTACAAGTAAGCTTGGGAAGACAATGACTACATAACTCATCCTTATTCTACATAGGTGCATAAGCACTTAATTCTTGGAGTTCAACCAGATTGTGTGTGAACACTCATATTCATATGGTTGGGTGTAGGGGTATCTTATTGCTCATCATTGGCACTGTTGCTAGGGATTTTGTTGTTTATGCACTAATTAGAACTTAGGAAATCCTTCCATTTTTAGAAAGAACCCTTAGTGTTAGCAATCCTACAATCACCAGAAAAGAGTACCACACACTAAGTAATCAATCATGTCTCCTTCTTCTTATGAGAGTGCTTCACCCACTAGGTCTGATACCATGAATAATCGGAGGTGGGGTGCACATGATGATCCACCAATGCCCCAACAGTTTTGCATGGTATATGCTCATCCTAATGAGTATGTACCAAACTTTACCTTTATCTTCTACCAAGATGAACAGCTGTGATGGTGTGATTTAGAAGGTAACATAGTGCTACCTCTCAATCACTCAATCTTGAGCATGCTTCTTTGTGCTCTCACACGAATTAGTATGTAGCACTTATAGTCAGAGTACAAAGAAGCACAAAGAAGCATGTTAGAGCTATTCAACAATAAGTATCAAACATGAACAAGACTCGAGAGAGTATCAACCCATTGAGGCATAATGCGAGAGGAATCTACAACAAGAGAGACATTATGAATCCATGAAGGGGAAGTGGTCTCATGATGTCTCGTATGTCCTAAGAGAAAATGATAGTGGTGAACTTGTCTCGGGAGGTTTTCCAAAAAATGATGTTTCTCTCATTGACTTTGGTTAAGGAGCTGAGTACAAGAATCTTCACTCAGCTATTCATAATCTAGGTTTTGGTACCAATGGACATAAAGGGTCTAGAAAAGAAACACGAACACATGATAAGGATGGATATTCTGATCATGATTGTGACTGAGGCCATGACCATCAAAGAGAAGGTGACAGGCACCATCATGATGATAGTGCTTCTTCCTCTTCACCTTCATCATCTTCTTCCTTGTCTCCTTCGAGATTTGAACATAGTCACAAAGGGTGAGACCATGAGGACACTGGTAGACAAAATAGAAATCACTGACAAAATAGTAGAGAAAGGGTGTGTGGGCATTCTAGAGAGACACATCACGAAAGAAGGGAGAGTAGGGAATAGCATAGACATCATAGATGCCATAGGCAACATGATCATAATGAACCCCTAATTGCCACCTAAAGTATGTTAAATATAATAGAGGCTATTAGCATCCCAAAAAGGCACTAGAAAGATAGTAGGATCAAAAGAATAGACATGAATAACATTCTACGATTTGAAGGGGGATACAATGCTGATCCTCAAAACCATTTAGAAGCATTCCACAATGCATGTGCCTTGCAAAATATAGAAAATAAATGGCAAAAGCTAAAGTTGTTTCCATGGACACTGATTAAGGAAGTAGAAAGCTGGTATTGGTCCTTAGAACCAAAATCCATTCATCAATGGAGTACCATGTTAGAGCTATTCAATAATAAGTATCAAACATACTCTCAAGTGTCCAACTTGCATAAGGAAATGAAAGGATGGAAACAAGGAGAACACGAACTCTTGGATGCTACCATGGGCCGATATTATTCATTATTACATCGTTGCCCTCGCCATGGCTATGCTATCTTGAAGATGGGCTTAGGTATGAAACGTGAAGAACCCTTGGGACTTATGCCCAAGGAAGGCTATCTAAGATTAGAGTCCATCAAATCCAAAGATTGTTGGAGCAAGTTGCAAAGGAGGAAGGTGAAACACCGTGAAATTTTGAGACCTCGATGATTCTGCAAAGTCTCGAAGCTTAGGGAAGGATTTCCACAAGTGGCACATTTCATCAAGTTTTATTTTTCGACTAAGGTCATGCTACACTACACTAGGCAGTTTAGCGTAGCAGACTTGAAGAAGATATAATAGAACAAAGGATGCACACTGGTAACACTTCAACTTTGCAAGTCAGCCATGTTCAAAACTTTAACTTTTTGTGTGCTACGTTGCATTACGCTATGTAGTGTAACGCAAGCAGTGGTAGTCATTACACTATGATTACGCTCACCAACATATCGTAGCATAGTTGTGGGATAATTCGCTACTGAAGATTAAGAAATCCTTCAATGCTAAAGACGAGGGTGGTTACACTATACTACACTTCAAAGCGTAGCATAGTGTAGCATTGCAAGCTTCAGCTAAAACACATTAGGTCAAAAATATTTGTGGGCCTAGGACACATGTCATCTAAACTACGTTCTTCTCCTAACTCTAATCTTATAAATACCTTGGCAAACAATGCTCAAAGGGTTGGCAGTTGTTGGTAATTTTTTGACAGTTTTGGCAGAGATTAGCGAGACGATAAGAAAGAGTAGGCAACAGAAGAATATTAATGGTAACAGAGAGAAGCTTTTGGAAAGATATTCCAAGTTAGCAAACACTTTTCATCGAGCCTAAATCCCTTATGCCCAGATTTGGCTAGTGAATAGGGTAGATTGACCTTTGCTTATTTAATCTCTAAGTAGCTTCTTCCTAATGGTGGATACTTCGTCCAAACTAAAGTCCATTTGTAAAGCCCATTTTATTCATCATATTTATTTATAAGGTGGATCCCAGATCTCGGGATCATGCATATTCTAGATCCAATTCACTATGTCCTGTTTACATTAAATTTTACAATCATTCTGGATATTTTACATCGCCTTCATTGCCTTCAAGATTCAATCTTACAATACACCTCGTTTTCTCATAAATCAATAATATATTGTCACATGAATTCGTCACCTCATTATACAATTTTTGAAAAGCTTACTGACTAAGTAAGTCCCTGTCTGATCAACAAGATCATTCAGGGTACCTCGAATTAATTTTCTCCAGCATGGCCCTTGCATGGATCTAGGGTTAAAATTGTGTACACAGAAATCCCTTTGATGTTTCTAGAAACTGACATTTTCCATCGTTATAGTTTTCTAACACTAGAAGGAGGGCCTGAACCTCCAATCTACATTTCATGAGTAGTCCTGTAAGCTGCCTGTACCCATTATTAATTGACATAAATGTAATACCTCTGTGGTTGTTTATGCGATCGTGTGGTATAGATTGGTCACTCCGACAATTTCTTTGGAGTCTAGTAGGATAGAAAGCCCATATCTATCTTTAACCTACCTTTGCCTTTGTGATCTTCAATCCATTATCATCACCCTCTAGCTACATAGAGAATGGATGTTGATGAGTGGCGAGGTACCCCTACACTCAACCATACAAATACGAGCGTGTACACGCGATCTGGTCAAACTTCATAGACTAAATGCCTTAACGCCACAAGAAACGCTTTCGGTTAATCGTTCATTGTCTTCCCAGGCTTGCTTGTATGTGTCACGGTGTATGGTTAAGCAAGTCGGAGGTATATGATTTTTTTGGTATTTTTTGGTTTATCTCCTAAGCTATGAGGATGAAGGGTTGAGAAACTAACTAGCTCTAACTACAGCACTAAGTCCTAGCATCAGCATCCATTCCCACTTATCGTACACACCCTAAATTGTGCAACTGTGGCTACCAAACACTAATCGTTACTGGGATCACCACACGTAATGCACGTGCTCGAAGCGGTCATACTGAGGCACTTAACTAACCTATGTGTGACAAGCAGCTGATTTCTTGACTAGCCGTACACATTTGTAGATGCTCGTAATCAAGTGATACTTGTCCCACGCTCTAGGAGGAAAGGGTTGAGAGAATCTACTCGTGATGAGTAGCCGATTCCTTGGCTAGCCGTACACATTCGTCAACGCTCGTAACCAAGTTGTACTCATGTCACGTCACTAGGAAAGCAGTAAATAACATTAATTAAACCTATCCATGCACTGCAAGGTTTATCCACAAAGCTCATCTTTATTTCCGTACACAACTTGCATTCAGGTACAAAGCTGCTCGAATAAAGAACTGTTCACTTGGGGGACTCCTACTACGGGCACATGGAAAATATTCTATTTGTGGGGTGATCAATCCACTAGAGCTTCACTACTTTACGCCTAGAATGATAAATGAGGGAAGTGCCACCTCTTATTTATAGAGATGGCAGCGGACCACGATATCGTGTACGCAATATCGCAGGGAAAGACGCGATATCTCATCGGCCGCGATATCGCGTACGTGATATCGCGTCGGCCGTGATATCGCGTACGTGATATCGTGGCTTGTGCAATCTGTGTCTCATCATACCCCCATGACTGAATGAAAACTCGTCCTCGAGTTCTTGACAATGATATCAGGTAGGTATGGGATTATTGAGGGGAATGGAACTAATGGAATGACATGTGAACGGTTCATTATTACAAGACTTGACAAGACTGGTGTTCATGACAACAAGGGTGAACACCTTATTACAATGACATCAGGCCATATTTGGCAGCTGAAAGAAAAGAGGAGAGAGAATAGAAGAGAAGAAGAGAGAAGAATCTTGTTGCTGCGAACGCCTAGATTGCGCCTTCCATTATCCATCCATAATCACATTATCCGTTCTACTCCTTTCATAGCTGCTTCATCGTTGCTCCATTCCAAGTGGTTGCTCCAGATCCATTCCGTTGTTGTATGATTGCCACCTGCACACACAACACAATCATATATTAGCATGGGTAATTGAATCATTAAGTAAATAATACCTTGCTTCAGTGTAGGTTCATTGGCTAGGTTGTGGTATGGCTGATATGGACCTGGGAAAATGTAGATGAGGACTACCGAAGGTGTAGGGGTTAGGAAGAGAAACGAAAAAATTCGGGGCTTAGGAGAAAAATCAAAAAATCAGGCCCCGTACCCCCATGACTAATCGCGAACCTCCGGTAGCATTAGAATGGAGAAAGAAAAGGAGTTAGAAAGATAGGTAAAAGGGACAACTATGGCATCAGTGAAATGGATGTCAAGATGGAGATGAATAAAACTAAAATTAATTACAAAATATTAAGGAAAAGAAGTTAACTAATGTTCCAAATAGGAATGTCAGTGGGTCCTCCCCAAAGTATGCTCATGCCCTTAATGCCCTGACAATCCCACATTCAAAGAGTCCGTAGGCTTTGGGAATGTCCATTGGAACAAGAGTTAAAGTCTTAACTGCAAGAATTTCTGATGCATATTCAAAGAGCCATCACTCGATGAATCATTGTATCTGATGCATGGAACTATCCTCTTCTTGATCTTTCCACATATTTTTATCTTAGATATTTCTAAGGAAAGATCACGGATCCTAAGGCATGCGTCTACTGTGCTTAGCCATGCCCTTCCCATTATAATTGGGAAGTCCCCTTCGTTGTTGTTCACTTCAATCACCAAAAAATTAGCTAGGTAAGACCAACCACACACAGTGGTAATGATGTCCTCCACCAATCCCAAGGGAATGGTGATGGACTGGTCTACCAACTCTAGTTGAATGTTGCTCTTCTTAAGTTGGGGCAGGTTCCAGGCGTGATACATCTTTCGCGAAATTAAGTTGACTCCGGAACCTGAGTCAAGAAGAGCTCGATGTGGTGCATTCCCAGCGATCTGCAAATGAATAAAGGGACTCCCAGGATCAGTTAGTTTCCTGGGAAGGTGGCCTACCTTGATCCAGTCAGTTACGGTATGTGTTACCATAACCGTATGCGTTACACTCCTTTGGACTGAAGGGTACTCCGAAGCGTTAGTGGTTAGAGGACTATACATGTACCCATTCGCTTGTTGTTGCAAGAGTTTGTCTGGGCTCCTAGTTCTGAAAAAAGGTCTCTTCTTTGTACAGTTGTCGCTAGAACTAGTACCCGATTGTATATTTACAGCTCTCGCAGCGTGACGTTGCTGCGGTTGAGGAGGAAGTTCCCCTTGCATTGTTGGAGCAGGAGGTGTTATGGGAACTACTTGAGGAAGAGGTGCGGGTGGAGTTAGAGGATGGACGGAATGTGGGATGTCTCCCGGAGGAGAAGGAGTCCTTCTGAAGTACTCCCGAGCGTGGTAGTGACGTTGGGGGGTAGTGTGACCCATAGAGTCACCTGGAGAAACCGGCTGCTGCACATAATAACCGTAAGGATCAGGCTGCCGGTAAGGGTATTGATGTGTTGGTGGTGGCATCCCCCATGACTGTGGGTATTGCCACTGCTGGTGTTGTCCAATGGGCTGCGGAGGCGTTCCACTTGGATAATACGTCAAGGGTTGGTGGAACTGCCTTGGGTTACCTTGTGGATAAGGTAACCTTCGGGGTGTTTGCCGTTGATTAAGTCTTGGATTTAATGCATACACCCCAGACTCCTGCAGATGTGAGATAATTGGGAAACATCCCTTAGGATGGTCATAGTAGTAGACCTCACATCCACTATCATTGTCTAAATCAGAATTTACAACCTCATCGGAGATAGGAATATTTCCCTTACCCTTGTTATGTGTAGGGCTTAAGTTTATCTGCTTAGTTTTGCCTTTGTCACTACTTTGCTCAACCTTAGACTCTTCTACGATTTTCAAGACTGTTTCTATTCTTGAGTCTAAGGAATTCCACATTTGGTCTACCTTAGCCGATACCTTGGTTGTTAACTTTTGGATCAGCACGGTTTTCCGGTTCACCAAATCTTCGAGTGGTGACTCATCCTCCTCATCACAGAATTTCACTCACTTCTTGCGAAGGGAGGGATCGTAGTTGTATTCTTCCGCACTTTCTTTGTTCCGTAGCTCACCCTCTTCTTGTGCTACTTGCTCCAACAAACTTTTAACTTCATGGGATCTTAGTTGGAAAAGTCTCCCTTGGGCGTAAGTCCCAAGAGTTCTTCTCATTTCATTTCTTAGCCCATCCATGATGTGGTGAAGTTGATCCCGCTTAGCGTACCCATGGCCCGGGCAATGATGTAGTAGTGTATAGTAGCGGGCCATGGCAGCATCCAAGGGTTCATAAGCATCTTGTTTCCAGCCTTGGATCTACTTACGCAAGTTGGACACTCAGGAGTACATTTGATATTTGTTGTTGAACAATTCAAGCATCGTACTCCACCTCCTGATGGTTTCCGATTTTAAGGACCAG
>MNCI01006964.1:700043-729365 GCA_015680685.1 Gnetum montanum | reverse complement strand
GGTATATGATTTTTTTGGTATTTTTCGGTTTATCTCCTAAGCTATGAGGATGAAGGGTTGAGAAACTAACTAGCTCTAACTACAGCACTAAGTCCTAGCATCAGCATCCATTCCCACTTACCGTACACACCCTGAACTATGCAACTGTGGCTACCAAACGCTAATCGTTACTAGGATCACCACACGTAACGCACGTGCTCGAAGCGGTCGTACTGAGGCACTTAACTAACCTATGTGTGACAAGCAGCCAATTCCTTGACTAGCTGTACACATCCATATATGCTCGTAATCAAGTCGTACTTGTCCCACGCTCTAGAAGGAAAGGGTTGAGAGAATCTACTCGCGATGACTAGCCGATTCCTTGGCTAGCCGTACACGTTCATCAATGCTCGTAACCAAGTCGTACTCATGCCGTGTCACTAGGAAAGTAGTAAATAACATTAATTAAACCTATCCATGCATTGCAAGGTTTATCCGCAAAGCTCGCCTTTATTGCCCTACACAACTTGCGTTCAGGTACAAAGCTGCTCGAATAAAGAACCGTTCACTTGGGGGACTCCTACTGCGGGCACATGGAAAATATTCTATCTGTGGGGTGATCAATCCGCCAAAGCTTCGCTACTTTATTCCTAGGATGATAAATGAGGGAAGTGCCGCCTCTTATTTATAGATATGACAGCGGACTACGATATCGCGTATGCGATATCGCAGGGAAAGACGCGATATCGCGTAGGCGATATAGCAGGGGATGCGATATCACGGCTTGTGCAATCTGCGTCTCATCAGCTATACTAACCACTGTTGTTGCCACTGCCAGCCTCAAAAACCCCTAGATGGTGTAGGTGACACTTGCTGTTGCTGAGTCATCAGCTAGTCTGGTGCGGCCACGCCAATCCCTCAAGATTGAAAATAAGGAGCCTGAGGGACACACTTAGCACACAGAACACTACAACTTCCTCTATGCTAAGCTTGCGGTGAATCTTCCCATGTACCCACAAGAACTTGAAGTGAAATGCGAATACGAGTTTATCTACTGTAACAGGAAGGAATTATTTCATTCATCTAACGCTTTCATACCCTTGACAGACCAGCAATAATGGATGTTGGATCAACTATTAATGGCCAGGGTGTCAGCGAAACAACATGACAAGTTGTTCCATGATGAAGCATCCCACGATGGGTAGGAGAACTTAGATTCCCACTCGAAGGGAGGTAGTCATGCTAGCTTTGTCATGGCCCCTCCCTCTACAACGTCTCATGTAAACCCTCTATTTATGATCACTACGTCATTATCATTGTCTACTATTGATAGTGTGGTGCAAGCATCCCATCAGTATTTTTTCTCTTTGGCTACCTTCTCAGGTGTTGTCCCTTCACAGACCATTCCTCTGTAGTCACAATTAGCCAATCCATCTCATCGCATACTTGTGCCTACATCATCATATGTGCACGTAGTGCCTACTTCACAATTACACATAGCCCTCACATTCATCCCACCTTTTGCTCCTGCACCACCATAATCAATGGTAGTACCCGCGACTACCATGTGGTGGGCTCCAAATACATCACCCCTTGTTGCACTACCTACATAGATGTCCCATCTCACTCATCATCAACACTAGGTCCCGCAAGCCATAAATCCAACTACGGGACCACCCCCTATACCACCATCTATGCAAATAGCGTATCCTATGGTGCAATCAATAGTTGTTGCCCCACCTATTGGGTGGTGGATGACATAGGTAGTACTACCTACAGCGACAGTTCTGACTACTGTTGCTCTGATCCTGCCACCCATCGTGGCTTCCCCTACTATCCCACAACCAACCTCTGCGTCCTTGGGTCTAGATCAAGCCTTCTAGCTTATGCAAACCCTTACCAAGGAAGTTAAACACCTCAAGGCTACCGCTTTCAATACAATACATGTAATGGATTTCTACCATGATGATCCTATCAGCTAGGCAATGCCCATCTTATCATTACCACCTGGGATGCCACTTCTCCATTTTACAAAATATAATAGGGAAGGCGATCCCAATGCTCATCTAGTTACCTTCAGGTCAGAGTCGTTGTTGCTACAACAATGGTCACATACCATCATCTGTGTCTTTTCTATGTCCCTAACGGGTAAAGCTTTAGATTGGTATTGTGCACTTTCATGCTCTTTCATCTCGACTTTGGAAGAGCTGCTAACTCAATTTTTGAATCGTTTCAAATACAACCTAAAACCAGAAGTGACACTAGACCAGCTAATGGGAGTTAAGCAAGACATGCTTGAGCCAGTTCAAAAGTTCATACAGTGGTGGAGCACCACTTTGAACAAAATCCGTGAACCTATCATAGAGGCCCACTTGTTGGCAATCTTCAAAGGGGCAGTTAATAACTTTATTAAGTATAAACTATATTACCTTGCTCCTCGCTCCCTCAGCCAAGCCTTCGGTCAGACTAAGAGCATTCAAGATGTGGCAGAGGCTAGCAAAGACCCAACGTATCTGGTCTACAAAAATTCCCATAACAAGAGCAAAGATAAGGGAAAAGCTACAAAAAAAACGGTAGTAGCCATGGCTGAAGGGGCAAAGAAGAAAAATAACAACAAGAAGGCATCTACGACGCCTTCTAAGGCCACAACTAGCTCAAATAGCACTGATCAGAAAATAGCACCCACCCCTGAGGCTCCCCCACAGCTGAGGCCTAATTCTGGGCATAAAGATTGCTCAAAATACACAGCTCTACTTGTAAATCATTCATAACTTTCGAAGTAACTGCTAGGAACTGGCCACATTCAACATAAGAAGGTATCCGAGGAGGATTTGAAACACCACAGACGCCATTGTAAGCTACTCAAGGACCCCTCCTTGGCCTTGCCTAACAAACCGCCAGTCCCCAAGAACTTCAGGCTGGATCGTTTTTGCGACTACCACCAATTGTGTGGTCATGACACGGATTACTGCTAGGCGTTAGAAGATGACATTCAACGCATGATAGACCAAGGTATATTGATCCTAGACAATAGTAGTCCGGTCCATTTAGAAAATTAGTCCATGCATGTGTACCAAGATTTGTTAAATGCAAATAATGTAGGGTACACTATCAACGTAGTGGGTGCAGAAGGCGATGGCCAGGCACAGCCAAAGAAACCCTTTCTATTGCATGTGTCTCCTTGCCCACCCCAGATGATAAGCCCATTAACATCGATGGGTGTGGCTCAACGACAACCTTTTATCCTTCGAGTCTTGTCTCCGACCTTCATTCCGTAGCCCATTATTGGTAAAGTCGTGGCCTAGCCCATGCCCACACCTGAGGCATATTTTTTCACTAGGGTGCCAAAGCCATCAGTTGCTCCTACTATGTAGGGGAAAATCTCTAAGTCAACACCCCAATCAAAACCTAACAGGAAAGGAGAAGGGCGTACGATAGGTAACACAGCCAAGGACCACCTTTCGCTGGGGTTTCCTAAGCCCACACCCCTCACCTCAGTGCCCTTGGCCCCATCCTCTGAAAAAGAAAAAGCTACACAAACATTACCATCTTCTCTCAACCCAAGAAAACACAACTCTCAACCAAAAACCATTGCTCCCTGAGAGATCTGTCTCCTGGGAAAAATGGAGGAAGAGAAGGGTAACAAACAACCAAATCATGGGCATGATCTCCTCAACACTTTTACACAAGTTAAGAAGGCTCTTAAATAGAAAAATACAATGTTGAGCCTCTATGACTTGCTGATGACATCGCAAAAGCATCTTGAAGCCATGGTTCACATGTTAGTGTCCATACCCGTGGACAAGAACTTGCCAGCGGATGAAGAAGAAATTCACTCGATCATGCTTTCCCTCATCATTGAATAACCATGGCCTTCCCAATTGACATTTCATGATGAGTCCATCAAGGATGACCCAGAAAAGGGTCAGGTAATAATGGCGTCCATGTTCATCACTATTCAACTCGACCAGTATAGAATCCAGAGAGTACATGTAGATGACGGGGTTGCTGCCAATGTCATTCTGTTCCCCATAGTGGAAAAACTAGGTTTTCTCAACTAGATTAATCCCACAACAACGTCATGTTTGAGGTCATTTAATGGGGCATGAGTGTAAGTCAAAGGAACTGTGCACATCAACTTCGTAGCAGGGAATCAATTTTCCAAAAACGCAACATTTATCATCGTCGAGGAGATGCCCCGCTTCAACCTAATCTTAGGGAGGTCTTGGTTAGCTCAATTAAGGGCAGTCTCATCACCCATTCATCAAGAGATACACTTGCCCTATGCAGGAGGGGAAGTGATCATCCATGGTGATAAGATAATCCCTCAAGCAGTTAACAACATGGAAATGGAACAGGGTTTGGAGATTGAAATCCCCGAAGATCAAACGCTTGCCCCAACAATTGAACAGGCCAACACAATGGCCAACGAAAGCTTGACTTGGGTTGAACTACCCTTACAAGGAGAAGATGGTAGTGTAGAGGAATGCTGTAATAAGCCTCCTCGTCCATATGCATCACCAAAACTAAAAAAAATCAAGAAGTAGCTACGGAGTTAGCAAATGAACATGATAGCGTAACATGTTATATCAGTACGCATTGTTTACTGTTACACAATTTACGCTCTTTCTTGTCGCATTGTTCTTGTTACACTTTTTTCATACGCACCATGGCCCGAAATGGCCTTAAACTAGTTACGACCTACTATAGCCTAAAATTGGTAATTTTTTTTATTCTTTTACGTATACAATGGCCTGGCCCAAAATGGCCTTAAACTATTACTGGCCCATAGTGGCCTAAAATGTGCAATCTTTCTAACGATAAAGTTCCCTTCATAAAATCAAAAATTAAAATTTTTATTTTACAATCATATTGATCAAAGAATGTTATCCTTTAATCCATTTCATTACGACAGAATGTTTGGCCAATATAGCCATGCTACACATTCCCTTTGTTACCACTTCCATCTGCATCATTCAACTCCACCTCCACCTCATGAGGATCATCCTCATAATGACCTTCTTTAAGTGGTGTCTCTTCATGGGGGTGATCCTCTCTATGAGGATCTTCCTCATGGGAACTCTCTTTGTGAGGTTGATAATCTCCGTGGGCCTCCTCCTCATGAGGACCCTCTTCGTGAGGGCGATCATCTCCATGGTGCTCCTCTTCATGAGGACCCTCTTCGTGTCAATCCTACGATTTGACATGAAACAAACATTAGTGTAGCCATTGAAATCATGCATAAAAATAATACAACTATAACGTAGCTTACCTGTGAGGGTCCTGCGTCGGCTACGAAAGGAATTTTTTCCAGCTCGACTAACAGGCACTGCATGATCTCGTCCTCAGTGAGCTCAACCCAAACGCCATCTCCTAGATCAGTTCTAGTCTTTACCTTCCCTTTCTCCATAGGAGTCCACCGTGGCAATTCAGGAAAGAAGGAAAGGACAGTGGTATCCCCGCGAGGGAGAGTTATCTCTCTATCAGGGAAGGCACTCATTGTCACATGTTCCTGAAACTTTACATACACTCCAGAAGCACTGATGACATCAAGGAATAGCCAGAGGGACCACACTTTGATTGCCGAATCTCTGTAATGTTGGTGGTAGGTAGCACATTCTTGCTTATACATATGCTTATTGTCCTTCTATGCCTGCCCCCATGCTTGGACCCTCATGCTATAATCCTTCCAATCTTGGTTCTTTTGGGCTAGAAGATCCATTTGCATCTACTACTCAATGAGTTCACGACTAGCTTGGACGTTGTTCCTAACGACCATCCAATAATGGGCATAGTCAACAATAGCCGTATGCCAATTCTCGTCATTAGTCTCTCGAGCTTGCCGAAATTTGTTCCTGGACTCAAGGTATTCAATCCTAACAGTTAAGGCTACTTTCTCTTTTTCTATTTCTGCAACCTCTTCCAAAGATCTTTGTTGATATTTTGACAATCCCATAGATAATAGGCCAAGCATAACACACATTTACACATCTTATCGTAAAGGCCACGTGGCACTTCGGTCACCTTTGATGAGGGTTTAGGGCTAGTGTCTATGTCAATGGGTTCTTTGGGATCCCATTTGAGGCAAGATCTTGTAACATAAAGAAAAACAATAGTTAGATGCAACAGAATAACGTGATGTCGCAAGTTCAACGATTCCTGAGTAACAACAGTGACGTACCAATCTCAGGATCGATTTGCTCTAAGTGACTGATCATGTTGTTCATAATGCCCTCCATAAAAGTGAATTTGTCAAGAGCCTTACCCCAATGCTGAGTTGGGATTACTGACAAAGGTATGACACTATTACCAGAAGTGCCTACTACGCAAATAAAATGAGTTAAACATAGCACCATAGACCAAAGCAATGGAGATGTTACAACAAGACAAAAATCCAATTCAACAAATCCTTAGGGGTAATAGCAGGAGAATTTCCCTTCGAGGAAACTTACCAGTGATGAATTGCTTCTCCTTTTCTGGCTCAACCAAAAGGACCTCGATGTCTTCTACGTCCATCTCCGTCTTGAGCATAGGAACATATGTGCTGTCTACATTGTTAATAGGGGCCTCCTCTTTCAAAAATGGGGCCCCTTCTCCATGCTGCAAAACTATGGCTCCTATTTCAGGGGTCAATTCCTCTACATCTTTACCTTTTTCTATTAAACACATCAAAATTAACAAAACAACAAAACAACACAAAAAAATATTTACTTACTATTCACAAGTTCTACACGATGCAACGACGTCTATACGTAGCATAATGTACAAAAACTAATCACACATTCTTCTACTTACTAGCCGAGGGATGGCTTCTGTAAAACTTAATTTGCAATTTCCTTCCCTCTTCACCAGTCGGGCTAGGAGACTCCATACCCAGATGATGCTCTTTTTTTTGTACTGATGAAGCTACTATTTTTGCTACCAGGAGCTTCCCCCTCAACGCACTATTGGTGTAAGAAGGGGACATTCCATCCACGTTGTCTTGGCCTTGCACAAGAGGCACCACCCAATCCTTAGTCATTATTGAAAGCGAGTTCCCAATTCCTTCAAGGGAATCTTGGGATCGGACGGTGTAGAACACCTAGGAAATCCATGGTTTGGAAATCCAATTACGGCCTTGCTGCACCCAAACTCCATCCCTATGAACCACCAAGAATTTGAAAAAATGTCGAAAGCAAGCTATGAAAAAGAAAAAAAGCACGTTGAAACCAGATTCAAGCTTCTTGCGAAGCTTGACCATTTCAACCTGCAGGCCCTGAGCAAGGTAACTAGCCCAATTATACCATGTCCCCTCCTCTATAACCTCCCAGATGATCCAAGCCTACTCTATGACAAGGATCCTTCTCTGGGAGAGTAGCTTGGGGAAAGCGCGAGCTTAGAAGAGGGGATAAATGGTATTAGCCAACTCTAGCTTGATTTTATTGGCAAGGATGCCTTTTGGTTCTTTTTTAACTCCTAGCCACTCCTCTATGTCCTTCTGATGCTTAGAACCTCTCTTTGACCTTTTCTCCACTGGAAGATCATCAGAAGAAAAGACAAAAAAGTTAGCGAACAGTTGAGCGTGAATATCAAAACTCACATGCATGTTACGCATGTGCGTGTGAAGATGCTCGGCTTCCTCACTGAAGGAGTCGACTAGAGCTAACATTTTGGCTACTGCGACATCGAGGGTTATGAAACACCATGAAATTTTGAGACCTAGATGATTTAGCAAGGTCTCGAAGTTTAGGCAAGGATTTCCACAAGTGGCACATTTCAGAAAGTTTTCTTTTTGGCTAAGGGCCTACTACAAAGCTCAATGTAGCAGACTTCAGGAGGACTGAACAAAAACAAGGGATACACAACAATAAAACTTCAACTTTGCAAGTTAGCCATGTTCAAAACTTTAACCCTTTGCACGCTACGCTGCATTATGCTATGTAGCATAACACAATGTAACGCAAGCAGTGATAGTCATTACACTATGATTAAGCTTCCTAGTGTGTCATATAATAGTTGCAGGACGGTTTATTCAGCATAAGAAACAAGGTCAAATAAACTATCTCTTTGAAGGGTGGTTATGCTACACTATGCTTTAGAGCGTAGCACAGCGTAGCATTACAAAATTTAGCTTCAGTACATAAGGTCAACGGTATTTTGTGGGCCCAGGACACATGTCATCTAAACCATGTTTTTCTCCTAACCTTAGTTTTATAAATACCCTAGTAGACAATGCATGAAAAGGTGGTTGGGTTGGCAATTTTTGGAAATTTTTGTTGCCAAAAAAAAATTGGTGAGATGACGAGAAAGAGCAGGAATAGAAGAGCATTGATGGTGACTGATAGGAGCTTTTGATCAGAGGCTTCAAGTTAGTAGAAATTTTGCTTTGAGTCTGACTCCCTTACGCCCAGATTGGCTAGAACAAGGTAGATTGGGTGTTGCTTGTTTTGTCTCTGATTAGCTTCTTATTTATAGCGAACACTTCGTACAAATCAAAGTTCTCTTGTAAATCCCATTTTATTCATCACATTTATCTATAAGAAAGATCCCAAATATTAGGGTCGTACATGCTCCAAATTCAATTCATTGCACCTTGTTTACATTGAATTTCATGAACATTTTGCATAATTTACACAGCCTTCATTATTTTCAAGACCCGATCTTGGAGTAGATCTCATTTTCTGTTAAATTGATAGTATATTTTTTATCAAAATAATTGCCTCGTTATATGATCATTGACAAATTTACTAATTTAGTAAGTTCTTGTTTGATCGACAAGACCGTTCAGGGTACCTTGGATTCATTTTTTCCACCATGGCCCTCATGCGGGTCTGGGGTTAAAACTATGTACATGGAAATCCCCTTAGTATTTCTAGCAACCAACATTTTCTGTTGTTACAATTTTCTGGCATTAGAAGGAGGGCCTGAACCTCCAATCTACATTTCACGGGTAGTCCTGTAAGCTGTCTGTACCCATTGTTGACTAACGTAAACGTAATACCTCTGTGGTTGTTTATGTGATTGTGTGGTATAGATTGGTCGCTCTGATGATTCCTTTGGAATCCAGTTGGATAGAAAGCCCACATTTGCCTTTAATCTACCTTTTCCTTTGTGATATTTAGCCTTATTATCATTAGCCTCTAGCTACGTAGCGAATGGCTATACCAACTACATCTATTGCCACTGCTAATCTCAAAAACCCTTGGATGGTGCAGGTTATGCCTACTGTTACTGAGTCACTGCCTAGTTCAGTGTGGCCACGTTGGTTCCTCAGGATTTAAAATAAGGAGCCTGAAGGACATGCTCAGCACTCGAAACACTACAACTTCCTTTGTGCTAAGCTTGTAGTGAACCTGCCCATGTACCCATAAGAACTTGAAGTGAAATGTGAATACGAGTTCATCTACTGTAATGGGAAGGAATTCGTGCCTCTTTGCCTGACACTTTCATACCCTCTTCGGATCAGCAACAATGGATGTTGGATCAGCTGTAAATGACTAAAGCATCAATAGAACAACAAGATGAGGTGTTCCGTGAGTAAGCATCTAACGATGGGTAGGAAGACCTAGATGCCCACTTCAAGGGAGGCAGTCATGCTAACTTTTCCATGGCTCCTCCCTCCATAGAATCCCATGTAAATCCACTATTTATGGTCACTACGAAATTATTGTTGTCTACTGCCAACCATGTTGCGCATGCGGCCCATTAGCATTTCTTCTCCCCAACTACATTCCCAGGTGGTATTCCTTCATAGACCATTCCTCTACAATCCCAGTTAGCCAACTTGTTCCATTGTATACCTACGCCTACATCACCGCATGTACATGTAGTACCTACCTCGCAGTTACATACTGCTTCTACCATCCTAGCTGTTGCTCTTGCACAACCATTAACAACAGGACCCGCCACTGTCGCATGGTGGGCTCCGAATACATCACCTCTTGTTGCATAGTCTACACAGATGTCTTATCTCCCACATAATCAAAGCCAGGTCTCGCAAGCAGTAAACCTGAATGCAGGGTAATTGCCTGTACCCCCGACTACGCAAACAATGTACCCTGTGGCACAATCAACCATGGTAGCCCTATCTGTACCACCTGCCAAGTGGTGGATGATGCAGGTGGTACCACCTATAGGGACGATTCTGACAACATTGCTCATAGGCCATGCTATTGCCCCTATCCCACCATGCAACGTGGTTCCCCCTACTATTCCACAACAAACTTCTTCGTCCATGGGTCTAGATCAAGCCTTCCAGCTTATCCAAATCCTTACCAAGGAGGTTAAACACCTCAAGGTTGCCGATTCTGAAATAATACAGGTCATGAATTTTTACCATGAAAATCCTATTAGTCTAGCATTACCCATATTGTCATTACCTCCTAGGATGCCACTCCACCATTTTACAAAATACAATGGAGAAGGCAATCCCAACGCCTGTTTAGTTACCTTTTGGTCAGAGTCATTGTTACTGCAGCAATGGCCACACACCATCATCTGTGTCTTTGCTATGTCCCTAATGGGTAAAGATTTAGAATGGTATCGTGTACTTTCACACTCTTCCATCTCAACCATGGAAGAGCTACTAACTCAGTTTGTGACTCGTTTCAAATACAACCTAAAACCAGAAGTCACACTGGACCAGCTAATGGGAGTTAAGAAAGATCCACTCGAGCCAGTCTAAAAGTTTATACAATGGTGGAGTGTCACCTTGAATAAAATCTGTGAATCCATCGCGAAGGCTCATCTATTGGTAATCTTCAAGGGGGCAGTCAATGACTTTATCAAGTCTAAATTGTCTTACCTCACTCCCTGCTCCCTCAGCCAACCCTTCGCTCAGACTAAGAGCATTCAAGATGAGACTAAGGCTAGCAAAGACCCAGCGTATGTGGTCTACAAAAATGCCCACAACAAGAGCAATGAAAAGGGCAAAGCTGCAATGACAACAGTAGTAGCTGTAGCCAAAGGGGCCAAGAAGAAGAATAACAACACAAAGGTATTTACAACATCTACTGACTCCATGACTAGCTCAAACAACATCAATCAAGAAACGACACCTGCCCCTGAGGCATCCCCATAGTCGAGGCCTAATTTTGAGCATAAATATTGCTCAAAATAGACGGCTCTACCTGTAAAGCCTTCAGAACTTCTGAAGCAACTATTGGGAACTGGCCACATCCAACACAAGAAGGTATCTGAGGAAGGTCTGAAACATCATAGAAGACATTGTGAGTTGCTCAAGAATCCCTCCTTGGCCTTGCCTAGTGAACCGCGAGTCCCCAAAAACTTTAGGCTAGATCATTTTTGTGACTACCACCAGCTGTGTGATCATGACATGGATTACTGCTAGGCGTTGAAAGATGACATTCGATGCATGATCAATCAAGGTAAACTGATCCTAGATAGCAATAGTCTGGTCTATCCAAAAAATTAATCCATGCATGTGTACCAAGACCCGTTAAATGCAAATAATTCATGGTACACTATCAATGTAGTGGGCACGGAGGGTGATGGCCAAACATAACCAAAGAAATCCTTTGTGTTGTGTGTGCCTCCTTGCCTGCCTCAGACGACAAGCCCATGAACATTGATAGGTGTGGCTCAATGACAACCTTTTATCCTCTGAGTCCTGTCTTAAATCTTCATTCCATAGCCCATTGTCAGTAAAGTCACAGCCTAGCCTATGCCCGCACCTAGGGCACCCTTTGTCATCACAGTGCCAAAACCATTAGTTGCTCCTTCTACGTAAGGGAAAATATCTAAGACAACACCACAATCACAACCTAATAGGAAAGGATAGAGGCTTATGATAGGTAACACAACCAAGGACCAACTTATGCTGGGGTTTCCCAAGCCTACACTCCTCACCTCAGAACCCTTGCACCCATCCCCTGAAAAAGATGATGCTACGCAAACATGACCATCTTCTCCCAACCCAAGAAAATGCAACCCTCAACTAGAAACTGTTCCTCCCTGAGAGATCTGTCTCCTAGGATGAATGGAAGAAGAAAAGGGTAACAAGCAGCCAGATCGTGGGCATGATCTCCTTGATGCTTTTATGCAAGTTAAGAAGGCTCTTAAATAGAAAAATACAACACTGAGCCTCTATGAGTTTTTCATGAGATTAAAAAAACATCGTGAAGCCATGGTTCGCATGTTAGCATCCATACTCGTGGACGAGAGCTTACCAACAAACGAAGAAGCAGTTCCATTCAATTATGCTTTCCCCCACTGCTGAACAACCATAGCCTTCCCAATTGATATTCCATGATGAGTTCATTAAGGATGACCCAGAAAAGGGTCAGGTGACAACAACACCCATGTTCATCACTATCCGGGTTGACCAGTACAGAGTCCAGAGAGTACACGTAGATGATGGAGCTATTGCCAATGTCATCCCATTCCACATAGTGGACAAGCTAGGTTTTCTTTACTAGATCAATCCCACAACAACATCATGTTTGAATTTAGGGGGAGGGGGGCGGGGAAGTGATCATCCATGGTGATAAGATGATCTCCCAAGCGGTTAACAATGTGGAAATGGAACAGGGTTTGAAGATTGAGATCCCCGAAGATCAAACCCCTGCCCCAACAGTTAAATAGGCCGACACAGTGGCTAATGAAAGCTTGAGTTGTGCTGAATTACCTTTCCAGGGAGAATATGATAGCGTAGAGGAATGCTGTAATAAGCCTCCTTGTCCATACGCATCGCCAAAACTAAAAAAAAATCAAGAAGCAACTACGGAACTAGCACAGAATCATGTTGATGTGACATATCATATTAGTCCACGTTGTTTACTATTACACAATTTACGCTCTTTCTTGTCACATTTTCTTTATTACATTTTTTTTCATACGCACTATGGCCTGAAATGGCCTTAAACTAGTTACGGCCTACTACGGCCTAAAACTGGTAATTTTTTTTATTATTTTACAGTTACGATGGCCTAGTCTAAAATGGCCTTAAACTATTAGTGGCCTGTAGTGGCCTAAAATGCATAACCCTTCTAACAATATGTTTCCCTTCATAAAATCAAAAAACTAAAATTTTTAGATCACATTGATCAAAGAACGTTATCCTTTACTCCATTTCATCTGACAAAGTATTTGGCCAATATAGCCACACTACACATTTCCTTTGTTACCACTTCCATCTACGTCATTCAACTCCACCTTCACCTCATGAAGATCATCCTCATAAGGACCTTCTTCGTGTGGTGTCTCTTCGTGGGGGTGATCCTCTCTGCAAGGCTCTTCCTCATGGGGACTCTTTCCGTAAGGTCGATCATCCCTGTGGGCCTCCTCCTCATGAAGACCCTCTTCGTAAGGGTGATTATCTGCATCATGCTCATCTTCATGAGGACCTTCTTTGTGTTGATGCTACGATTTGACATGAAACACACATTAGCATCGCCACCAACATTACGCATAAGAATAATACAATTATAACATGGCTCACCTGCGAGGGTCCTACGTTGGTCGCGAAAGGAATTTGTTCCAGGCTGACTAACAGGCATCGCATGATCTCGTCCTCAGTGAACTCAACCCAAATGACATCTCCTAGATCAGTTCCAGTCTTTACCTTCCCTTTTTCCACAGGAGTCCACCAGGGAAGTTCGGGAAAGAAGGAAGGGACAGTAGTCTCCCCACCAAGGAGATTTATCTCTCTCTTAGGGGAGGCACTTACTATCACTTGCTCCTGGAACTTTTCATACACTCAAGAAGAATTGATGAGATCGAGGAATAACATGAGGGACCGTGCTTCAACTACGGAATCCCTGTAATGTTGGCGGTAGGTAGCACTTTCTTGCTTATACATGTGCTTATTGTCTTTCTATGCCTGCCTCCATTCTTGAACCCTCACGTTGAAATACTTCCAGTCCTGGTTCTTCTGGGTTAGGAGATCCATTTACATCTATTTCTCAATGAGCTCACGGCTTGCTTAGACATTTTTTTTGACGACTATCCAATAATGGGCATAGTTGATCATAGATGTTTACCAATTCTTGTCATTGGTCTCTCGGGCTTGCAAAAATTCATTCCTAGACTCAAGGTCCTCAACCCTAACATTTAGGGTTGCATTCTCCTTTTCTGTTTTTTGCAACCTCTTCCAAAGATCTTTGTTGACATTTTAAACTCCCATAGAGAATGGGCCGAGCATAATGCACATTTATGCATCTCATAGTAAAGGCTTCGTGGCACTTTGGTCACCTTTGATGATGACTCGGGGGTAGTGTCTAAGTCAATGGGATCTTTGGGATCCCATTTGAGATGCAATCCCGTGACATGAAAATAAATAGTTAGACGCAACAGGATAATGTAATGCCGCAATTTCGACGATTTTGATGTAACAATGTAACAACAGTAATGTACCAATCTCAGGATCAAGTCATTCTAGGTGATGGATCATATCATCCATAATCCCCTCCATAAAGGTGAATTTATCAAGAAACTCAGCCCAACACTGAGTTGGGATTACTGACAAAGGTATGCCACCATTATCAGAAGTTCCTATTACATAAGAAAAATAAGTTAGACATATCACAGTAGACAAAAAGACAATGGAGACATTACAATAACATAAAACTCTAATTCGGAAAACCCCCAAGGGTAATAGTGAGAGGATTTCCCTCTGAGGAAAGGTTGAACTCACTAGTGATGTGCCGCTTTTCCTTTTCATAGCCATCCATAAGGACCTTGGTGTCCTCTACATTTGCATCCCCGTCGGGGCACAGGAACCTGTGTGCCACCAACGTTGCTAACAGGGGCCTCCTCTTCCAAAACTCGGGTTCCTTCCCCATGCTGAAAGACCATGGCCCCTATTTCAGGGGTCAACTCCTCTACATCTTCCCCTTTTTCTATCAAACAACACAGTTAATAAAATAAAATTTACTTACTTTTCACAAGCACTAAGTTGTGCAATGACATCTATACGTAGCGTAATACGTATAAACTAATCATGAATTTTTCTACTTACTAGCCAAGGGATGGCTCCTGTGAAACCTAATTCGCAGTTTCCTCCCCTCTTCACCAGTCGGACCGGAAGACTCCACAGCCGAATGATTTCTTTTCCTCTGAACTGATGAGGTTACTATTTCTACTGCTAGGCATTTCCCCCTCGATGGACTGCTGGTGTAAGAAGGGGGCACCCCAGCCATGCTTTCTTGGCCTCACACGGGAGGCACCACCCGATCCTTAGTTATTATTGAAAGCAACTTCCCGATTCTTTTAGGGGGATCTTGGGATCAGATGGTGTGGAAGACCTAGGAAATCCATAATTTGGAAATCTAGTTATGGTCTTGCTACATCCAAACTTCATCCCTATGAACCACTAGGAATTCCGAAAAACACCGAAAGAAAGCTAAAGAAAACATCAAAATGCACATTGAAACGGGACTTGAGTTTCTTGCAAAGCTTGACCATTTCAGCCTGCAGGCCTTCAGCAAGGTAACTAGGCCAATTATATCATGTCCCCTCCTCCATAACCTCCCACATAATCCAAGCCTAATCTATGCCAAGGATTCTTCCTTGGGAGAGTAGCCTAGGGAAAGCACGAGCTTAGAAGAGGGGATAGATGGTATTAGCCACCTCTAGCTTGATTTTATCACCGAGGATGCCTTTTGGTTCTTTTTTAACCCCTAGCCACTCCTCTATGTCCTTTTTATGCTTGGAACCTCTCTTTGACCTTTCTTCCATCGGAAGACCATTAGAAAGAATGCCAAAAAATTCAGCAAATAATCGAGCGTTAATATCAAAACTCACATGCACGTTACGTACGTGCATGTGAATATGCTCAGCTTCCTTGCTGAAGGAGTTGACTAGGGTTAACATTTTAACCACTGTGACATTGGGGGTTATAGATAGAAATAGCTCCATTAGTCTAGCTTCTTAGAGGTTATTAGTTATGGCAGCTGGGGCCACTCTGTGACAGAGCCAACATTGCACTTCATTTATGTCACTGTAATAGAAAAAGAGACTGCTCGTCTCATGCCCAGAAGCCATCATTGTGACCTCCCGTAACTCCCTAACTATAAACATAAAACAATATGTTAGAAAAAACAACAAAGTAAAAAAATCTTACACATTGATCTCACTTCGTAGGATCACGCAGTTTAACACCGTAGTGTAACTTACCATGTCCAAAGGGCAAGGGAAATGGTGGGATGTTCTCTTGCACATCGTCAATGGTGATGGGACGATCCAAAGTCCACTCCTTATCCAGCCATCTAGTGTCTCTACATTGGGCAAATAATTTGACGTACTAGATAGGGTAGTGTTGGATTTCAAATCCCAATAACCCTAGGATACCAGCATGCACATTGCTAATGGAAGTGAACTCCTTTCTGGCTGTTTCGGCCATCGATAACATGTCCGTGTCATCTTGGCGGCCATCCACATTGATAAAAAACCTACATCATAGAATGTATACAATCATTTATACCTCATGCAAAATCAAACAACAGTTAGCATATCATAATACCTTGAAAACACTTACTCACCAGTGTAGTACATGAGGCCAGGTGGATTCTGAAAATAGATCGTGAGATGACGAGCTATGAACAACGTACTGTAGGCATGATAACAGTCAAACCTAGGCATCTTCCATATCCAAGATAAGCATCTCAAACCCTTGGTGCTCTGTTTGTGATCCCTCTCACCTATGACCTCGATTGAACCGTCCACCAAGAACGTCAAGATACTCTATGATGATCCGACTAGCAGCGTTTCTAGGATAATGCCAGCCATTTCAGCTGACAGATGTGACCAAATAATTATGCTAAAGTTACGCAATAAAAATTGTGTCACTCTCATGTGCCTTTCTGGAACCAAATCGCCTCTCCCCCTACATGAGCATGGGAAGGAGGAACATTGGCCATGGGAACATGTAAACAACAAAGAACACCCATAATGTCCAAGAAGATCAGGATGGGCTTTAGCATAATCCTTTACAGTAAAATACACTACCATTAGAAAAATAGCTTAGATATACTAACAACGTTAGAACAAAACAAATCAAAAAGGCTAGTAAGAATCCATTACACAACACTAAGGTTTTTGTTACCTTGACTCCCAGGAAATCACATGTTACGCTAGAAATGCATTACCAAAACCACCCAAACCCTTGCAAGGGTGCAAGGTCTGTCTTTGACAATGGTGAAAAAGGCAACACTGCATATTACCCCAAAGTAACACGCAACCATTACAGGCAAGGCAACAAAACCCCATTTGCACTATGCAAGGGTACAATAGCTAGATGCCTGACCCATTATGTATTGTGTTTTGTACAATATTACTCAAGATCGCCCAAACCCTTACGACAATGTAAGGTCTGTCTCTGACAATGGAGATAGGAGTAATATTACAAATTCCAGTAGCATAATTAGTATAGGCAGGTATTTATACCCAGCATAATGCACATCTTTGAAACAAATACAAACTACGATACCATAATAGGGAAAATAACCCAACAAGGAGAGTAAGGAACGACTTATTGGGTGAGTGGGGTAGCCTCCCGAGTTTCGACTCATGCCTTCAAAATTTACCCCAAGCTTTCCTGTACCTCATCAATTCTTGCCAATTTGGCATGTTTTTCTTTAGTCTTCAGTGCCATGGCTACATTTGAATAATCTTCACAAAATCGTCTACTTACGCCTCCCTTCTGCTCTCCTTTTGCTCTAGCCTAACTTAAATTCTTGATGTCTACAGCCTACTTTGAGGAAGAACCATCAACTTATAAATGTGATGGTCAAAACTAGCTATTTTCACATCAGATCAATGTGGAACTTTCCAAAAACATAGGTATGTCAGTGTGACATGAAGTGTGAAGATCGTACCATTAATCCCGTAGATATCACATTGATGACGATCCGAAAAGATCCTAAACTAACATGTAGCTCCTCATCTTATAATCTGGTTGCATTAACTATAGTTTACAAGAAATCCTAAATTAGCTGTTTTGTCATGCTAGACACACCACATTATACCTTTCATCATAGTTCGCAAAAATATTACACTAATATCTAGGAAACTTGGCTTGCTATTTTCTTACAAACTGTGCATATTGTAACAGTTCACTAAGATGTTAAACTGACAACCTTTTTAACACGCACCTCTAAAAAACCTTCTATCATTTCACCAGGTTGACAAAAAAAAGTAACAACTGCTATTCTTGGTGGGTTTGCTGGTCAGTTCGCAAATGGACGAAGCTCTACTTTCACCCCTAGCCTTAACAGGCCCATATGGGGAAACGTTTAGACAGACTAATCTTACAATGATAGGAACCAATGCCCTCTCCTGTGACATAACCATAGCAGCCTCGAAAGTATTCCTAGACTGGCCAGAACATTTGGCCCGAACGCTAGACCTGGAGGTTGGTGATGTAATCAAGGATTTCGTCATTGATGTCTCTGTGGTTATGCACAAAGGAGAAAGTAAAGCCCTGAAGGTTAGCTCCTTCGTTGACCAACAAACGCAAAGAGACATATCCCGAGTGCTCCAAAATAACATTGCGGTGTTTGCATGGTCATACAAAGACATGCCGAGTTTAGGCTCGTGACTAATACAGCACAACATCATGTTAGACTCAAGTATCAAAGCGGTTAGACAAATAGCATGGAAGATTAAGCTTGAAATCACGTTGGCAGTGTGTGATGAATCACTAAGATATATCAAGTTGGTTTCATCCACGTGGTTGATTATTCAGATTTTGTGTCAAACATTGTTGTTCTCTCTAAGAAAATAGGAGGAATATGCATCTGTATAGACTTCCATGATCTAAACAAGGCAACGATTAAGGACAATTTTCCATGACCGGGTATTGACCAACTTATCGATACAACAGTCGGCCACACGTTACTATCCTTCATGGATGGGTTTTCATAGTATAATCAAATTCATATCAACCTAGAACATCAATTGACTACAACTTTCATGACCCCCTGGGGAACTTACTATTATATCATGATGCCCTTTGGGCTAAAAAATGCTAGAGTAACTTGTCAACTTGCCATGACATATATCTTTAGTGATTACCTCTTGGAGCGATTGAATGACTATGTAGATGACATAGTTGTCAAATCTAAGAAGTTGGAAAATCATTTAGAGAACCTAGAGTTGATCCTTAAACGATGTCTCAGGCAGGACCTACGGCTCAACCCAAAAAAATATGTATTTGGAGTCAAGACTGGATGCATGTTGGGGTTTTTGGTATCGGAGGCTGGCATATGAGTCAACCTAGACAAGGTTAAGGCCATCGTTAACCTAGCACCACCTACAAACCTCAAAGAACTATGTTGGTTGTAGGGTAGGTTACAGTTTATCAAGAGGTTCATCTCGAAGTTAATAGAAAAATTACATCCTATGCAACATTTGCTTAAGAAAGGATGGACCAAGAATTGCTAGTGTGCGTTTGACAACTTGAAGAAAGAGTTGTTATACTTGCCAACGATTTTCCCACCACAAAGGGATCAGCCTTTCTACATCTACTTGGCAAGCTCAGATGCATATATAGCTGTGTTGTTGTGCCAAAAGAGGAATGACAGGTCAGAAATCCCTATCTATTACCTAATTCACACTCTATTTGCATATGAAATGAGGTATAATGAAGTAGAACGTTAATGTTTGGAATTGGTGTTTATGCTCAAAAAATGTAGACACTATCTTTTCTGCAGCCAAGTTAACATAATTTTCAAGAACAACATTCTATGAACTATTAAAAATAATTTATACAAGAGTAGTAGGATAGCCCGCTGGAAAGCCATCACAGCGGAATTTTACTTGCACTATATTGGCCAATCTTCCACGAAAGGCCAAGCGATAGCCGATCAACATGTAACATCACCTATTAATGATCAAGCTACGATAGAGCCAAAGTTTCTTGACAAACATGTACATAGTTTAAGCCCTATATCAATAGGCATCGAAGCCACGTTATACTTCAATGAAGCTTCGACTACTAGGGACGGCAATGCCGCCACCATCATTACAGTTTCCCTTGAAGATGTTTGTCCATTGGCTTATCGCTTGACATTTTCTTGTACGAACAATATGGCAAAATACGAGGGGCTCCTCAAGGGATTATTAGTAGCCAGAGAACTAAACATTCAACACCTAGCAATCTGAGGTGATTTGATGCTCATCATCAATCAAATCACAAGGGTCTATGCTTGCAAAGTTGTGCATCTGCAGCCCTACTACGATATGGCTAAAGATCTTCTGAGACAATTCACAACGACTAATTTCTGACATGTGCCGTGTAATGAGAACACTGTAACTAATGCACTAGCTACGCTAGCTTTAAGCATGCCACCACATTTGTTTGCCACCTTGCCTACTTTAATGATGGAATGTATAGACCCTTTCATTCAAGCAGTGCAAATCTCTTCTCTAAGTACGAGAGGAATGCCAAAATGGTATGACAACATTAAAACCTACCTTCTGCATGGCGAACCACCGCACGAGTTAACACCTACACAAAAATATGCAATCCACAAGCATGCCAGGAAATACGTCATCATTAGAGAAAGTACTCTATCTAGATGCTCTTTTGATGGGGTATTGGTAACCTGCGTTAATAATGAACAAGTGCAAAGGTTAGTTAGCGAAGTCCATGAAGAACTATGTGGATGACACATAGCCCCACGAGCCATGGCCGCAAAAATCAGATGCTTAGGGTATTACTGGCCATATATGGAATGAGACTACCTTACCAAGGTTAAGACATGTGATACATGCCAATGTTATGCAAATCTAATACACATGTCATAAACTGAATTGCATACTACACAGATCACTTGGCCATTCCAACGATGGGTACTAGACATCATCGGCCCCATCACGCCTAAGTCTTTCATAGGACATAGCTTCATTATTACCGCCACTGAGTACTTCACACAGTGGGTTGAGGCTATTCCCCTACAAAAGACTACATCTTAACAAATTTTCCATTTTATGTTAGATAACATAGTAACCAAGTTTGGGCTTCCCATGACTATTGTGACTGACAATGGGCCACAGTTTAGTAGTGCCAAAACCAAATCTTTCTGCAATAACCTTGGTATCAAGCAATATTTTTCCTCACCTTATTACCCACAAGAAAATGATCAAGCAGAAGAAACAAACAAGTTGGTTATCAATTTTCTCAAAAAGATGCTCACCAGCAACAAGAAACGATGGCATGAAAAAATCCTCTATGTGCTATGGGCCTATCGCACAACATGCAAAACATCTACTGATAGGACACCCTACAACCTAGTCTACAGATCTGAAGTAGTGTTTCCCCTTAAACTACAGGTTCCCTCACTACAGATGGTCCTCTCCATAGTTATAAATGAGAATCATCACAATGAGTCCAAAATTGTGGATCTAGATTCAGTAGAGGAGAAGCGTATCTAGACGCTTGACAGCATTGAAAAATATCAAGATAGGCAGAAACAAAAGCATCATCATAACCTACATCAACGATCAATCAAGAAAGAAGACTTGGTCCTCAAGGCCATTGATGAACTAGTAAGAAAATTCTCTATGAGCTGGAAAGGCCCTTTCTTGGTTGTTAAGGCTTACGACAATGGAGCATTCAAGCTAGCGGACATCAACGACAACAAACTTTCGAACCCAGTGAATCATATGTACTTGAAGTAGTACCACATTTAGACATTAGCTTAGATGAAATGTGAGGTAAAAAATGTCCACTACGACATAAAATTGGTGGTGTTGTACATGTCTGCTACAACGTAAAACTGGCATTTCTTGCATGCGTCAACCACGATGCTAAACTGGCAAAGTTTTCAATGATCCGCCACTGATGTGAAACTAGCAAGGTAAGCATCCGTCTACTGAGACATTAAACAAGCATAGACTTATCCCTGGGTCATGACATGAAACTGACACCCACAGCATGATCTGATAGGACCATAAGCTAGTTCTTCCACCGTCTGCTATGACGTAAAAATAGCACACTTCAGTCTGCCTAGACTTTAAACTGGGACCATGGTCTACTGGGACTTAAAACTAGCCATAGTAGTCTACCAGGACTTAAAACTAGAAGCTGCCAACAGATTATCCATAAAGCAAGAAAGTTTGATCATTCTTGCATGGCATCACTACCAGACAGAATGGGTAGGGCATTGGAATAGACATAGCACTACTACCCTCTTGGCATCCTATTGGTTCCTCGGATATGCCGAAGGGCATGCTACTGACCCCTTGGAGATGCTGCTACAATGGCCACTTTATAGTTGCAACTCCTAGGGTCAGCTTCGCCACTCAGGACCCCAAGGAAACTATGGTTACCCATGGCCTTGGTAGTCCCTAGTCATCACCGCCATTAAACCTTGGCTTAGCAGATTCATCTGACTAGTTCTTTGCCCAGTTAGTTGGATAAGATGAATCTAGGTATCGATGGAAAATTCTTGAACCATGGTGTCAACAAAGGGGCCAACACATCTTGCTATGGTTCCTTCTCCATGGCCTGTGCTCTTCTTTTCACTTTGGACGACACTTGTTTCAGTAGCCTCCCTAGTGATTAGGATGACTACTTTTGTTCTTTGTTCTTTGTTACATTTTGAAGGTTACTTGCTATGATAGCATTGTTCAAAGGTGCATTCACCAAGAGGGAGAGGCATCATAGTGTTCTGCGGTAGTTGCTCAGACTAGTTTGACTACTTGGGAGTGCAGACCCAGCCTTCCCCTTCACCAGACACCTTATCTTACTTTCTCCTCCCCTTATCCTTACAACCATCTTTACCCTCTTCCCCTATTTGTACAGAATGTGAGCGTATAAGAAGTCTTTCGCATATGAATAACCATCATGTCCATGAACTAGCATAACACAACTTGCCTCATGGAATGCATCTGTTAAAAAAAAGAGCAGAAAAAGCTAGGAAAAATGGATGAAACACAACTCATCTAGGTGATACGGGCATAACACAACCCATCCAGGCAAGCCCCACATATACAGTACAATAACAGCATAACCTCTTGGGAAAACACTCGCAAGAAGTTGTCTAATAACATGTTTGTGAAGTATCCTACTTATGCTCGAGTCTTCCCCAAACCTCCCTCTCTCGCAACTGTAAAATCCCTCTTCTTCTCCTTACCC
The DNA here is from genome assembly GCA_015680685.1 of Gnetum montanum. Lineage (NCBI taxonomy): Eukaryota > Viridiplantae > Streptophyta > Gnetopsida > Gnetales > Gnetaceae > Gnetum > Gnetum montanum. Next base: position 706,309 of record MNCI01006964.1, on the reverse strand, counting down.
TCCCAACCTTTGCACTTCCAGGTTTGACAGAGCAACATCCAAGTAGTAGTTGATGAACAATGTTGGTGTCTTTATCTCTCTGCTATTTCGTATTCTTTGTCGACGTCTCTTGAGCCACCCCTCAAAATGTCAACAAAGAGGGGCCATTGAAACATCATGAAATTTCGAGACCTCGATGATTCAGCAAGGTCTCAAAGTTTAGGCAAGGATTTCCACAAGTGGCACATTTCAGCAAGTTTTCTTTTTGGCTAAGGACCTGCTACACTTTGCTATGCAGCTCAGTGTAGCAGAATTTAGGAGGACTAAACAGAAACAAGGGATGTGCAGCAACAACACTTCAACTTTGCAAGTCATCCATGTTCAAAAATTTAACTTTTTGCACGCTACGCTGCATTACGCTATGCAGCGTAACGCAAGTAGTGGCAGTCATTATGCTACGATTACGCTTCCCAGCGTATCATAGCGTAGTCACAGCACGATTTATTCAGCGTAAGAGACAAGGTCAAATAAACTATCTCTTTGAAGGGTGGTTATGCTACACTACGCTTCAGAGTGTAGCACAGCATAGCGTTACAAACTTCAGCTTCAGTACATCAGGTCAACGAGATTTTGTGGGCCCAAGACATGCGTCATCTAAACTGCATTTTTCTCCCAACCCTAGTCTTATAAATACCCTGGTAGACAATGCTCAAAAAGGTGGTTGGGTTGGCAATTGTTGGAAATTTGAAAATTTCTCTTGGCAAAAAAATATTGGTGAGACGATGAGAAAGAGCAGGCAATAGTAGAGCATCAACAGTGACTGACAGAAGCTTTAGATCAGAGGCTTCAAGCTAGCAAACACTTTGCTTCGAGTCTAACTCCATTGTGCCCAGATTGGCTAGAATAAAGGTAGATTGTCTTTTGCTTGTTTTGTCTCTGATTAGCTTCTTGTTTATAGCAGACACTTCATACAAATCAAAGTCTACATGTAAATCCTGTTGTATTCATCAAATTTAACTATAAGAACGATCCCAAATCTCGAGGTCGTACATGCTTCAAATTCAGTTCATTGCACCTTGTTTACATTGAATTTCATGAACATTTTGCATAATTTACACAGCCTTCATTATTTTTGAGACTTGATCTCGGAGTAGATCTCGTTTTCTCTTACATCAATAGTATATTTTATATCAAAATAATCACCTTGTTATATAATCATTGACAAATTTACTGATTTAGTAAGTCCCTGTCTGATCTACAAGATCGTTCAGGGAACCTTGGATTCATTTTCTCTAGCACAGCCCTCATGTAGATCCAGGGTAAAAACTGTGTACACAGAAATCCCCTCAGTATTTCCAGCAACTGAAATTTTTCATTGTTATAGGTTACACCTAGAAATAGCTCCATCAATCCAGCTTCCCAAAGGTTATTGGTTATGGTAGTTGGGGCCACTCCATGGTAAAGGCAACGTTGCACTCCTTTTATGTCACCATAATGGAAAAAGAGATTGGCCGCCTCATGTCCAGAGGCTAACTGTGACCTCTCGTGATTCCCTAACTATGAACATAAAACAACAGGTTAGACAAAACAGAAAAATAATAAAATCTTATGTACTTTTCTCACTCCATAGGGTCACATAGTTGATCACTATAGCATAACTTACCATGTCCAAATGGCAAGGGAAATGGTTGAATGTTCTCCTGCACATCGTCAACGGTGATGGGATGATCCAAAGTCCACTCCTTATCTAGCCATCCAGAGTCCCTACACTTGGCAAAGAATTTGATGTACCGGATAGGGTAGTGTTGGATTTCAAACCCAGTTATCCCAGGACACCAGCGTGCACATTGTTGATGGAAGTAAATTCCTTTATGGATGTTTCAGCCATAGATAACATGTCCATATCACCTTGGAGACCATCTGCATTGATAAAAAACCTATGCCACAGAATATAGACAATTGTTTATACCTAACGCAAAAATAGAAAACAGTTAGCACATTGTAAAATCTTGAGAGCACTTACCCGCCAGGATAGTACACAAGGCCATGTGGGTTCTGAAAATAGTTTGTGAGATGATGAGCCACGAGTAGCGTATTGTAGGTGTGATAATAGTTAAACCTGGGCATCTCCCAGATCCAAGATAAGCACCTCAAACCCTTGGCGCTATGTTTGCGATCCCTCCCACCTACAACCTCGACTGACCCATCCACCAGGAACGTTAAGATACTTTGTGACGATCTGACTAGCAGCGTTTGTAGGATAATGTCGGCCGTTTCGGTCGATAGATGTGACCAAATAATCATGCTAAAGTTACTCAATAGAAACTATAGAAACTTCTATTTTCCTTGCGAGAACCAAATAGCCTCTCCCCCTACATGAGCATGGGGAGGAGGAACATTGGCCACGGGAACATGTAAACAACATAGAACACCCACAATGTCCAAGATGATCAGGATGAGCCTTAGCATAATCCTTTACAATAAATGCACTACCATTAGAAAAATAGTTTAGACATACTAACAACATCAGAACCAAACAAATAAAAAAAGGCTTAAAAGAATCCATTACGCAACACTCAGGTTTTCGTTACCTTGAATCCCAGAAAATTACATGTTAAGCTAGAAATGCATTACCAAAACTACCCAAACCCTCGCAATGGTGCAAGGTCTATCTCTAACAATGGTGATAAAGGTAACATCACATATTACCCTAGTGTAACACACAACCATTACGAGAAAGGCAACGAAACCCCATTTGCACTATGTAAGAGTACAATACCTAGACATCTGACCAGTTCTGTATTGTGTTTGTACAATATGACTTAAGATCACCCAAACCCTTGCGATGATGCAATGTTTGTCTCTGACAATGGCGACAGGAGTAATATTACAAAATCCTATAGTGTAATTAGCACAGGCAGGTATTGATACCTTGCACAACGCACATCTTTTAAAAAAATACAAATTATGATACCATAACAACAAAAATAACCCAACAAGGAAAGTAAGAAATGACTTATTCGGCAAGTGGAGTAGCTTCCCGAGTTTCAACTCCCGCCTTCGAAATTTGCTCCAAGCTTTCTTGTACTTCATCGATTCTTACCAATTTGGCATGTTTGCCTTTAGTCTTCGGTGCCATGGCTACATCTGAATAATCTTCACAAAATCATCTACTTACGCTTTCTCTCTACTTTTACCCAATTCAATCTCACTACATTTACAGCTTACTTTGAGGACAAACCATCTACTTATAAACATAATGGTGAAAACTTGCTATTTTCATGTCCAATCAACGTGGGACTTTCCCGGAATGCAGGTATGTCGGTTTGACATGAAGTGTGAAAATTGCATAATTAATCTCATAGATATCGCATTGATGACGGTCTGAAAAGACCCTAAACTAACATATAGCTTATCGTCTTGTAATCCAATCGCATTAACTACGGTCTGCAACAAACACAAAAAATAAAAACCTTATGCTAGAGCCTAGGAAACCTAGCTTGTTGTTTTCTTATAAACTGTGTGTATGGTAACAGTCCACTAAGACCTTAAACTGGAAACCTATTTGATACATACCTTTAAAGCCTTCTATCATTTCACCATGTTGACAAAAACAATGTAACAACTTCCGTTCTTGGTGGTTTTGTAGGTCAGTTCGCAAATGGACGAAGCTTTACTTGCACCCCTAGTTCTAACAGGTCCATATGGGGAAATTCTTAGATAGACTAATCTTGCAACGATAGGAACCAACATCCTTTCTCAAGAAATAACCATAGCAGCCTCAGAAGTATCCCCAGACTAGCTAGAAAATTTGGCCTAGACCCTAGATCTAGAGGCTGGTGATGTGACCAAGGATTTCCTTACTAAGGTCTCTGTGGTTACGCACAAGGGAAAAAGTAAAACTCTAAAGGTTAGTTCCCTCCTTGACCAACAAACAGAAATTTGTTGGCACATTTTGGCCATTTAATGGAGCAGGCTTTGTGAGATTGTGAAGCTAATCATGAGGTTGATATACAATGTGTTAAGGCTATATTTAGGAAGATTTATCACAACATTTGTAAATGATATCAACCAACAGGAACATTTGGAACAGCTGCAACTGGTATTCAACACGATTGTTTCAGTAATCAGATCATTAACAGTAAATTCAAGGCTGATGTTTTGATGAACAACAAACTCATTGAACTATTTGAAGGATGCAAGTAGTGGTGCATTTGGAAGTGGCCACTGTTAATATGAATCATGTATCATGTGACAGTACTATATTTCCCTGTACAAAAATTATGGTTTCGAAAGAATGAATAAATAAAATAAATAATGGAAGCAAACTCAGCAGATTAGACTGGTGTACTCGGATTCTGAAAGATCAGCAAGCACTTACCAATACCAGCAAAGATGTTGGATTCGATTATGTTGAAGGATTTATGCATACCAACACAAACCAGAGCTTTAATAGTGCGGTCATTCCTGCAAGGGTAGGTCCTCATCTGTACGTCATAAAGCTTGCTCAATACTACAATAACGGTGATGATGTTAACAAAGTAAATCACTTGCCCTCAAGTTTCAGCCATTCAGGAAAAATATAAAAGAAAACTCGTTCAGAGATTCAATTCTTGGTTGTTTCTCTTATTAACATGCAATGTACTGTAATGCACAAGCTGATAGTAAAACTAGTGAATCCGAGATACATAAAAGGACTACAATTTGTCTCGGACGACATGTTTTGATGCTTTCCCAATCAAGTCTATGCATCAGAGATATTTCTTAGATCCATGGGAGTGTGGTACAACCCACATCCATGGCTCAACCTCTTCATCTTTGCGGAATCCATTTCCAAGTTCGTATGCATAATCTTGAATGATTCGGATTCCTATTGGTTATCTATTCCTGGGGTAGGGTTTCTCCTAAAAAAGCACCAGTGCCAGCGCTTGTGCCAACGCCAAAACCGGAGAAGGAGGACTTCGCGCGAGTGGAGAACAACCATGGAGGATGCGGAAGATGCAGAGTAGCGGCACCAGCATGACACGTGGTCATGGCGGTCAGAAGAGGGGGCCTCTGAAACAGCAGTGAGAATAGAAAATACGGCAAAAAAAATGAAGGCTATCTTTAGAATTTTCTTTCTCTGGGGCGCATGACTACTACGACCTATGGATTGTTGACTGCCCAGAGGCGGGAGCTGATAGAGACATTTTCAGAGCCACTGATGCGGGAACCACCTAGGCTTCATCAAGATTGCAACAGCAACGGCTACATCACCACCGCGGAGTTTGCAACATCCATGGTGTGCCTCGGCTACGTGCTTATCGTGAGATCCATCCATGTCTACAGAAAAAGCAAACAAAAATAAATGCTGATGCTAGAGTAGAAATTTTTGAGAAGATAAATAAATAAAAATTGCGGTGTTAAAGGATAGCGGCGAGTGCCAAGAATGTGCTCTAAGCAGTTGAGCTTTCTACGTTGCTCACGTGGACACGTAACAGCAGCTGAAGAAGAGAACGGTGATAAGAACGAGAATTTTGATAACAGATGCACACAAATCAAAATTTCAGAGTGGCGAGGTACTTGCAGGGCATTTTCCGAAATTCCACAAGAAAATTCTTGCCGAATTGGCATGAATTTTTGGCTTCTGATCCTGGTACTGCTGCATTAGTTTAATTGTACGTGGATTTGGCACCGAAATATTGGAATTTTTGTTTGTTAGAAACATTTGGCACTTGGTTGTGCTATGACAAATGTCCGTATCCAATTAAAGGGAACTATTATGCTAAATTGGGTGTTGTTGCAAATGATGGATGGTTTTCTTGCTATCTTATTATTCACTAAGAAAGGAAACTTTTAGAATATTCATGTAAAGTCAGGGACACTTGGCTATTATCCCTTTTATTCCTATGGAAGTTGTAACTTACTATGATAGTTACAAATATAATATTTATAATTAATTTTAATTTAGATTATCATGAAGACACATGTTAGATGCAGCATTTTTATCTCTTTGGTGGTTGAAACCACCAAAAATTGTTGTAACTTGCCTAACTTGTTGGGCAAGTAACCTCCTAACTTGTTGGCCAAGTAATCTCCTAATTAGTTGGCCAGGTTACTTGGGAGAGATGTTAGGTGAAATATTTTTGAATATGTAACTTCCCTACCTACCTTTGAACCCTATAAAAAGGCTTCAGGGGTCAAGGAGGAGGAAGGATAATCACAAGGGGTCTCACACATCACACTTGGGATCTTGGAAGATTTGTAAAGAAGATTGCTTGAAAGATGACTTGCTAGAGTAAAAATTT
>MNCI01006964.1:662190-696850 GCA_015680685.1 Gnetum montanum | reverse complement strand
CAAATCTACATCTATAGTGAACCTTTCATGATTGATAACATTACTTCAAATGGAAAAAGTAAGATGGTTGAAAAAGGAAGTGTTGAAAACAAAATTTGTACACTCCAAGAAAATGAGAATTTATTTGAGAAAGAAGATGAGAGGATTGCTGAAGACAAATCTCAAGAGGATCAAGTTGAAAACTCCAACAAACAAAAAAATAATAGAGAGATTTCTTATGAGAGGGTTAGAGATATGAGGATTCCTACCAAAGTAATCCTCCCCATTCTCTTCCCATCTCAAGAATAGTCCATGAACAAAGGACTTAATAATGTACAGTTTGTTTTGTTAGGAATGAGGTTTTTATACCACCAAACCTTATGTTTGATGGAAATTTTCCTTCAAAAAGATTTATCTTTTCAACTATAAAAAGTGCAATAAAAGCTTCAAGTACAGTTCAGTTTTAAAATGAGGCTTGCATAAATTTCTTTATGCTTTTTAAGGGGGTAGAAATGTTGGCACATTTTGGCCATTTAATGGAGCAGGCTTTGTGAGATTGTGAAGCTAATCATGAGGTTGATATACAATGTGTTAAGGACATATTTAGGAAGATTTATCACAACATTTGTAAATGATATCAACCAACAGGAACATTTGGAACAGCTGCAACTGGTACTCAACGAGATTGTTTAAGTAATCAGATCATTAACAGTGAATTCAAGGCTGATGTTTTGATGAACAACAAACTCATTGAACTATTTGAAGGATGCAAGTAGTGGTGCATTTGGAAGTGGCCCCTGTCAATATGAATCATGTATCATGTGACAGTACTATATTTCCTTATACAAAAATTATGGTTTCGAAAGAATGAATAAATAAAACAAATAATGGAAGCAAACTCAACAGATTAGACTGGTGTACTTGGCTGAGTAACTGTTTCTGAAAGATCAGCAAGCACTTACCAATACCAGCAAAGACATTGGATTCGATTATGTTGAAGGATTTATGCACACCAACAAGAACCAGAGCTTTAATAGTGCGGTCATTCCTGCAAGGGTAGGTCCTCATCTGTACGTCATAAAGCTTGCTCAATACTACAATAATGGTGACAATGTTAACAAAGTAAATCACTTGCCCTCAAGTTTCAGCCATTTAAGAAAAATATAAAAGAAAACCCATTCAGAGATTCAATTCTTGGTTGTTTCTCCTACTAACGTGCAATGTACTGTAATGCACAAGCTGATAGTGAAACTAGTGAATCCGACATACATAAAAGGACTGCAATTTTTCTTGGACGGCATGTTTTGATGCTTTCCCAATCAAGTCCATGCATCGGAGATATTTCTTAGATCCATGGGAGTGTGGTACAACCCAAATCCATGGCTCAACCTCTTCATCTCTGCCGAATCCATTTCCAAGTTTGTATGCATAATCTTGAATGATTCGGATTCCTACTGGTTCTCTATTCCTGGGGTAGGGTTTCTCCTAAAAAAGCACCAGTGCCAGCGCTTGTGCCAATGCCAAAACCGGAGAAGGAGGACTGCGTGAGAGTGGAGAACAGCCATGGCGGACACAGAAGATGCAGAGCAGCGGCACCAGCATGAGACGTGGTCGCGACGGTCAGAAGAGGGGGCCTCCAAAACAGCAGTGAGAACAGAAAATACGGCAAAAAAAATGAAGGCTATCTTTAGAATTTTCTTTCTCTGGGGCGCATGACTACTACGACCTATGGATTTTTGACTGCCCGGAGGTGGGAGCTGATAGAGACATTTTCGGAGCCACTGATGCAGGAACCACCTTGGCGTCATCAAGATTGCAACAGCAACGGCTACATCACCGCCGCGGAGTTTGCAACATCCATGGTGTGCCTCGGCTACGTGCTTACCGTGAGATCCAATCATGTCTACAGAAAAAGCAAACAAAAATAAATGTTGATGCTGGAGTAGAAATTTTTGAGAAGATAAATAAATAAAAATTGCGGTGCTAAAGGACAGTGGCGAGTGCCAAGAATGTGCTTTGAGCAGTTGAGCTTTCTACGTTGCTCACGTGGACGCGTAGCAGCAGCTGAAGAAGAGAACAGTGATAACAACGAGAATTTTGATAACAGATGTACACAAATTAGAATTTCAGAGTGGTGAGGTACTTATAGGGCATTTTTCGAAATTCCACAGGAAAATTCTTGCCGAATTGGCATGAATTTTTGGCTTCCAATCCTGGTACTGCTGCATTGGTTTAATTGCACGTGGATTTGGCATCGAAATATTGGAATTTTTGTTTGTTAGAAACATTTGGCACTTGGTTGTGCTATGACAAACGTATGTATCCAATTAAAGGGAACTATTATGCTAAACTGGGTGTTGTTGAAAATGATGGATGGTTACCTACTTAAGTGCCAATTTTTCTTGCTATCTTATTATTCACTAAGAAAGGAAACTTTTAGAATATTCATGTAAAGTCAGGGACACTTGGCTATTATCCCTTTTATTCCATGGAAGTTCTAACTTACTATGATAGTTACAACTATAATATTTATAATTAATTTTAATTTATATTATCATGAAGACACATGTTAGATGCAGCATTTTTATCTCTTTGGTGGTTGAAACCACCCAAAATTGTTGTAACTTACCTAACTTGTTGGGCAAGTAACCTCCTAACTTGTTGGCCAAGTAATCTCCTAATTGGTTGGCCAGGTTACTTGGGAGAGAAGTTAGGTGAAATATTTTTGAATATGTAACTTTCCTACCTACCTTTGAACCCTATAAAAAGGCTTCAGGGGTCAAGGAAGAGGAAGGATAATCACAAGGGGTCTCACACATCACACTTGGGATCTTGGAAGATTTGTAAAGAAGATTGCTTGAAAGATGACTTTCTAGAGTAAAGATTTCAGCCTCTTTGTCATGGTCTTGTGAGTTATGTATTTCATTTTTTATTTTGTTTAAATTGTTTAGCTAGTGGTTTAGATAGTATCATCCTTGGCAAGTAATTTTGGGATTTTTAGATTGCTCTTACTGTTCTTGTTGCCCGATAGAAATTTCTATTAAAATTTTGCCATAGAAGCGCTTGTGTTTAAAAGCCTTAAGAGCATTTTAGTAGTAAATTTCGTTATTGTGCAACGTGTGGGAACTGCTATTGGGATTGTTGTAAGAGAGCCTCTGTTTGTAGTCACGCCGTTGAACAATTCAGTAGTCGAGAGGGTTCAGAAAATCTTTGGTATTTTGATGGGACCAGAATAGCTTCTTTTTATCTTTAAAGTGAATTCTCATGGTATTTCAATCAGAAATTGTCAAGTCTTTTAAAGGTTCTGTTTGAATGCAATCGTTGACATCTATTATCTAGTCAAAATGGAGTCTCGTACGTGGTAGTTTACGCAGCAATTTTTGGTAGCATAGTAGGATTGTCTTGAAGATATTGCTTGTTTGAGCCTTGGAAGTTTGAACAATTCGTAGATATTGAATTTGGGATAGCTTTATTGCGAAGTGTTTACTCGTGTCATTTTACCTTGTTTAAATATTTGAGGTCTACACAAATCTGCTTTCTTTTCTTTTCTGCTTATTTCCATTGAATCTTGCTCTATTTCTAGTTTTCTTGTGGAACTATCTCTTTCTCTGGGGAAAATTAGGAGTAGATTGCGGAGTTGTGCTCAAATTTTTTTGCAAAATTTTATTTGTTACAAGTAGGTATTATAAGGATCGCGTAGACTAGGCAGTTGTACAAAATAGGAAATTTTCAAGAACTTACAATACTTGGCAAAGTTGGCTGAATCTCTTTAAAGTAAGTCATTTGTAGTTTACACACAATGCAATCATTACATTTCTCAGAACCGCACGCCGCAACAGCACACACACATACCCACATTAACTACTGAGTTTATTTGGAGGTATCTGGGCCTTGGTGTTGCCAGAGACCAGCAGGCACCTAAATCCTGTTTGAGGACACTTGTTAGCAGTCGCATCCCAAACGGTCACCAACAAAAGTGACATATCTCAAGTGCTCCAAGATAACATTGTGGTGTTCGCATGGTCATACGATGACATGCTAGGTTTGGACCCATGATTAATACAACACAACATTATGTTAGACCTAAGTATCAAAGTGGTTAGATAGAAAGCACAAAAGATTAAGCCTGAAATCGTGTTGGCAGTGTGTGATGAAATCACTAGGCTATATCAAGCTGGTTTCATCCACGTAGTTGATTATTCGGATTGGGTGTCTAACATTGTTATTGTTTCTAAGAAAATGGGAGGAATACGTATCTGTATAGAATTCTGCGATCTGAACAACGCAACGATTAAAGACAATTTCCCATTACCGGGTATTGACCAACTTATTGACACTATAGCTGGTCACATGTTGCTATCCTTCATGGATTGGTTTTTAGGTTACAATAAAATCCATATCAACCCAAAACATCAACTAACTACAACTTTCATGACCCCCTAGGGAACGTTCTGTTACACCATGATGCCTTTTAGGCTAAAAAATGTTGGAGCAACTTATCAATGCATCATGATGTATATCTTTAGCGATTACCTCTTAGAGAGATTGAACGACTACGTAGATGACATAGTTGTTAAATCTAGGAAGTTGGAAGATCACTCGGAGGATCTAAGAATAATCCTTAAACGATGTGTATTCAGAGTTAAAACCAGATGCATGTTGGGGTTTGTAGTATCGGAGGCTGGCATACAAGTCGACCTCGATAAGGTTAAGGCCATCGTTAACCTGGCATCACCTACAAACCTCAAAGAACTACGTGGGTTACAGGGTAGGCTACAGTTTGTAAGGAGGTTCATCTCGTAGTTGATAGAAAAATTACATCCTATGCAACATTTTCTCAAGAAGGGAGTTAACTTGAAATGGAACGAGGACTACCAGCGTGCATTTGACAACCTAAAGGAAGAGCTACTACATTTGCCAATGGTTTTCCTGCCACAAAGGGATTAGCCTTTCTACATCTACTTGGAAAGCTCAGATGTGTCCATAGCTGCATTGTTGTATCAAAAGAGGGATGATGGGTTAGAAATACCTATCTATTATCTAAGTCACATTCTATTTGCATATGAAACGAGGTACAATGAAGTAGAGCGTAACTGTTTGACATTGGTGTGTACACTCAAAAAATGTAGACACTATCTTTTCTGTAGCCAGGTTAACATAATTTGCAAGAATAACATTCTGCGAGTCATTACAAAAAATTTATATGAGAGCAGTAGGATAGCTCGCTGGAAAGCCATCACAGTAGAATTTGACTTGCACTACTTTGGCCAATTTTCCAACAAAGGTCAAGCGATAGCCGACTAGCTTATAACATCACCTGTTAACAATCAGGCCATGATAGAGCCTGAGTTTCTTGATGAACACATACATAGTTTAAGCCCTATATCAACAGGCCTTGAAGTGAATTTATATTTTGATGGAGCTTCGACTAACAGAGGCGGTAGTGCTGCCATCATCATTACGCTTTCCCCTAAGGATGTTCATCCATTGGCTTACTGCCTAACGTTTCCTTGTACAAACAATGTGGCAAAATATGAGGGGCTCCTCAGGGATTGTTAGCAACCAGAGAACTGAACATCCAACACCTGGCAATTTGAGGTGACTCAATGCTCATTTTCAATTAAATCATAGAAGTCTACGACTGCAAAGCTATGCATTTGCAACCCTACTGTGATATGGGTAAAGATCTTCTGAAACAATTTACAATGATTGACGTTCGACACATGCCACGTAGTGAGAAGACAGTAGCTGATGCACTAGCTACGCTAGCTTTAAACATGTCACCTATTCTGTTTGCCATCTTGCCCACCTTAATGATAGAATGTATAGACCCTATCATTCAAGCAGTGTAAATCTCTTCCTTAACTATAGAAGGAATGCTAGAATGGTATGATAACATTAAAGCCTACCTTCTACATGGCGAACCACCACACAAGTTAACATCTACAAGAAAAGATGCAATCTGCAAGCATGCTAGGAAATATAGCATCACTGGAGATAGTACTCTATGTAGACACTCTTTTGATGGGGTATTTCTAACCTGCATTAATAATGACCAAGTGCAAAGGATAGTTAGCAAAGTCCATGAAGGACTATGTGGAGGACACATAGCCCTATGAGCTATGACCGCTAAAATCAGACGCTTAGGGTATTACTAGCTATACATGGAACGAGACTACCTTACCAAGGTTAAGACATGTGACACATGCCAACATTACAAAAATCTAATACATGTGTCACCAACTAAGTTGCATACTACATAGATCACTTGGCCATTCCAATGATGGGGACTAGACATCATAGGCCCCATCATGCCTAAGTATTCCGTAGGACATAGCTTCATTATCACTGCCACTGAGTACTTCACGAAGTGGGTCAAGGCTATTTCCCTATGAAAGACTACATCTCAACAAGTTTTTCATTTTATGTTAGATAACATAGTAACAAGGTTAGGGCTTCCCATGACTATTGTGACTGACAATGGGCCACACTTTAGTAGCACTGAAACCAAATCATTCTGCAATAACCTTGGAATTAAGCAATCTCTCTCCTCACCTTATTACCTGCAAGAGAATGGTCAGGTAGAAGCAACAAACAAAGTGGTCATCAATTTACTAAAAATGATGCTCAGCAGCAACAAGAAGTGATGGCATGAGAAGATCCTCCACGTGCTATGGGCCTATCATAAAACATGTGGAACAGCTACCGGTAGGACACCCTACAGCCTAGTCTACGGATCTAAAGTAGTGTTTCCCCTTGAACTACAGGTTCCATCACTATAGATGGTCCTCTCCATGGTTATAAATGGGACTCAAAATAATGAGTCCAGGATTGTGAATCTAGACTTAGTGGAGGAGAAATGCATCTAGACAGTCGACAACATCGAAAAATGTCAAGATAGGAAATGACAGAAGAATCATCACAACCTGCATCAGTGAATGATTAAGAAAGGATATTTGGTTCTCAAGGATATTTGTGAACTAGTGAGCAAATTCTCTACTAGTTGGGAGGGCCCTTTTCTAGTCGTCAGCGCATACGGCAACCGAGTGTTCAAGTTAGCAGACATCAACAACAACAAACTCCCAAATCTAGTGAATCATATATACCTAAAGTAGTACCACATTTAGATGTGACCTCAGCTTAAACGCAAGGTAACAAACATCTACTACAATGTAAAATTTGTGCTATAACAATTGTTTGCTAAGACACAAAAATATCAGTGTTGTACACGTTTGCTACAACGTAAAACTGGCATTTCCTGCACACGTCTACTACGGCGTAAAATTGGTGCTATAATAATCATCCAGTATGATGAAAAAATGGTAGTGTTGTACACATCTACTACAACGTAAAACTGGCATTTCTTGCACGTCTCCGCCACGACACTAAACTGGCAAAGTTTTTGACCATCCACCACAACGTGAAACTGGCAAGGTAAGCATCCGTCTGTTGAGACATTAAACTAGCATAGTCTTGTCCTTGGGTTATGACATGAAATTAACACCCACAGCACAGTCTACTAGGACCATAAACTAGCTCTTCCATCATCCACTACGATGTAAAACTAGCACGCTTCAGTCTATCCAGACTTTAAACCAAGACCATGGTCTACTGGGATTTAAAACCAGAAACAATGGTCTACCAAGACGTAAAACTTGAATCTGCCAATAGACCATCCATGAAACAAGCAAGCCTAATTATTCTTACATGACATCCCTATTAGACAGAGTGGATAGGGTGTTGGAATAGATGCAATGTTGCTATCCTCCGTGAATCCTACTAATTCCTCAGATATGCCTAAAGGCATACTATTGACCACTCGGAGATGCTGTCACAATGGCCACTCAGCAATTGTAGCTCATGGGATCAGCATCATTACTTGGGATCCCAAGGAAACTATGGCCACCCATAGCCTTGGTTGCCTCTAGCCATCATCGCCATCAAACCTTGGATTAACATATTCATCTGACTGGTTCTTTACCCAGTCTGCTAGATAAGATGAATCTGGCTATTGACAGCAAATTCTTGAGCCATGGTATCAAAAAAGGGATCAATGCTTCTTGCTATAGTTCCTTCTCCATGGCCTATGCTCTCCTTTTTTCTTTGGACAACACTTGTTTCAATAGCCTTCCTAGCAATTAGGACGATTGCTTTTGTTCTTTGTTCTTTGTTATGTTTTGTAGGTTGCTTGCTTCGATAGCGTTCTTTGACAATGCATTCACTAGGAGGGTGAGGCATCACAGCGTTCTAAGGTGGTTGCTTGGACTAGCCTAACTACTTAGTAGTGTAGGCCTTGCCCTCTCCCCCACCAGACACCTTCTCTTACTTTCTCCTTCCCTTATCCTTACAACCATCCTTACCCTCTCCTCTTGTTTGTATAGAGTATGAGCATACGAGAAGTCTTTCACACATGATGACCATCATATCCATGAACTAGTGTAACATAACTCATCTCATGGAAAGCATATGTGTTTCAAAAACAAAAAGTAGGAAAGGCTAGGAAAAATGGATGAAACAAAACTCATCCATGCCATGTGGGCGTAACACAACTCATCTAGGAAAACCCCGCATATACAGTATAGCAACGTAACCTCTCAGAGAAACACCCAAGAGGAGTTTTTTGATAACATGTTTATGAAGCATCCTACTCACACTTGAGTCTTCCCTAAGCCTCCCTCCCTCATAACTGTAAAATCCTCTCCTTCTCCTTGAACTCCCACCTTCGCACTTCCAAGCTTGATAGAGCAACATCCAAGCAGTAGCCGATGGATGATGTTGGCGTCTTAACCTCTGTGGTGTTTCGCATTCTTTGTCGATGTCTCTTGGGCAATCCCTCCAAACGTTAACAAAGAGGGGCCATTGAAACACCATGAAATTTCGAGACCTCGATGATTCAGCAAAGTCTCGAAGCTTAGGAAAGGATTTCCACAAGTGGCACATTTCAGCAAGTTTTCATTTTCGACTAAGGGACTGCTATGCTATGCTATGCAGTTCAGCATAGCAGACTTTAAGAAGATAGAATAGAATAAAGGATTCACACCGGCAACACTTCAGCTTTGCAAGTCAGCCATGTTCAAAACTTTAACTTTTTGTGTGCTACGCTGCATTACGCTATGTAGCATAACGTAGCGTAACACAAGTAGTGGTAGTCATTATGCTATGATTACGCTCCCTAACATATTGCAGCATAGTCGTGGGACAATTCGCTATCGAAGATCTATAAATCCTTCAATGCTAAATATGAGGGTGGTTATGCTATACTACACTTCAAAGCATAGCATAGCATAGCATTGCAAGCTTCAGCTACAACACATTAGGTCAATAGTATTTGTGGGCCTAATACATGCATCATCTAAACCACGTTCTTCTCCTAACCCTAATCTTATAAATACCCCAGTGGATAATGCTGAAAGGGTTGGCAGTTGTTGGCAATTTTTTGACATTTCTGGTAGAGATTGGTGAGATGAAAAGAAAGAGTTGGCAACAGAAGAATATTGATGGTGATAGAGAGAAGCTTTTGGCTAGAGATTCCAAGTTAGCAAACAATTTTCTTTGAGCCTGACTCCCTTGTGCCCAGATTTGGCTAGTGAACAAGGTAGATTGGCCTTTGCTTGTTTAATCTCTAAGTAGCTTCTTGCTGATGGTGGATACTTTGTCCAAACCAAAGTCTACTTGTAAATCCCATTGTATTCATCATATTTATTTATAAGGTGGATCCTAGATCTTGTGATCATGCATATTCTAGATCCAATTCACTGTGTTCTATTTACATTAAATTTTACAATCATTCTACATATTTTCCATCACCTTCATTGCCTTCAAGATTTGATCTTGGAACAGACCTCATTTTATTGTAAATCAATAATATATTTTCACATTAATTTGTCTCCTCGTTATATGATCATTGACAAGTTTACTAACTAAGTAAGTCCCTGTCTAATCAACAAGACTGTTCGAGGCACCTCATATTCATTTTCTCCAACATGGCCCTCGCGTGGATTTGGGGTTAAAACTGTGTACACGGAAATCCCTTCGGTGTTTCCAGAAACTGACATTTTTTGTCATTATAGAAGGCATGTTGAAGAAAAGAAAAAGTGTGGAGGAGTACAATAAACATCCTTCTCTCCAAAAGAAGGAAATTAGATTTTGTGAAGATGAAGAAGAGCCACCACTTGATGATATGGTGAATAGAAAGGCTTGGCCCATTCAAGAATTTGCATCAACAGTATCAACAAAGGTGGATCAAATGTGGAACTCCCTAGATGAAAAATTTTAAACTATTGTAAAAATAGTAGAGGAGTCTAGAAAAAAAAGTAGTGATCGAGAGAGAAGGAAAAAGAAAGAAGTTGAGTATGCATGTAACAAGGGTAAGGGTAAAGTTACCATCATTAAAGAGGTTGTGGATTTAGACACAGACAATGATGGAAGATGTGAGATATGCCAATATGACCATCCTTAAGGATGTTTCCCAATAGTGTCACATCTACATGAGGCTGGGGTGTATACACTAAACCCATGGTTAAAAAGATGACAAACACCCATAAGGTTACCTTATCCTGAAGGTAACCCAAGGCAATTCTACCAACCCTTGACATATTATCTGAGTGGAGCTCCACCAGAATTGAATGAATAGTATCAACAGTGGCAACACCCATAATCATGGGGAATGCCACTACCACATCAATAGTACCCTTACCATCAACCTGGCCCATATATGTATTATGTTTAGTAGTCAATCTCTCCACATGACTATACTAGTCACATCGCTCTTTATCCTTACTACTAGATCCCCAAGTACTATAGAATTCCCTCTTCTAGGAGTGATGCCTCTCATACCTACTATTCTTTTCATCTATCTGCATTTCTTTCATCCTTGGTCCCATTACCACCTACTCCAACTATGTAGGGTAAGCTTCTTACCTAGTTGCAGCAATGTAATAGTACAAGGGCTATAAATCTTCACCTACTATTGGTTCAGATAATCGATCAAAGAAGAGACCTTTGTTTAGAACCAATAGTCCAACCAAGTCCTTAAAACAACAAGTGGTTAATTATCCAAATGCGTCATCATTGTTTGAATTTTTGGAGCTTCAAACCAAAAATCACACTCAACGCACACTGTCATGTTAATCTATACTATCATTGATTGGATTAAAGTTGGCTATCTTCCTAGGAAATCCTCTGATGCTAGAAGTCCTTTTATTTATTTGCAAATGATTGGAAATGAGCCTTGCAAAGCTCTTTTGGATTCAGGTTCTAGTGTTAATTTAATCTTCCAAGAAATGTATAAAGCTTGAAACCTTCCTCCACTAAAGAAGAGTAACATTTGTTTAGATTTGGCCAACCAATCCATCATTGTTCCACTAGGACTAGTAGAAGACATTGTCACCTCTATTTGTGATTGGTCATATCTAGTTGATTTCCCAGTGATCTAAGTTAACCATTGCAAGGGGGACTTTCCAATCATAATGGGAAGAGCATGGCTAATTATGATTGATTTATGCCTAGGAATACGTGATCTTTCCCTAAAGATATAGAAAAAATGCATTTGAGAGGATCAAGAATAAGAAAGTTCCATGCATTTCATATAGTGACACAGGGTGCAAGTACGTGCAAAAGTCCTAGTTTATCCAATGTTTACCATTGCCTACATGCAATTGATGTGCACAAGTAACTGACATACAAAGATGCCTATATGCAATGGCCATAAGATAGGAAGGCACCCAGTGGCTGATAGTTGACCTAGAGAGAAAGTCAACTTTATGCATGGAATGAACTAAGAACTTGACTTGTACCTATATCGATGGCATAGATGCATTGGAGAAAGTCCATCACCAACTTCCAAGTACTAACACCGAAAATATCAACTAGGGGAAGTTGGAAATCCCTGACGAGTTTAAGAAAGAGCCTTAAATTAAAAATGTTTCCCACTGGTATGGAGTATGCATTTTTCAAACATGAAAAACTAGTAATCATTAATGCTAAGCTCACTCCTAAACAAAAAGAAAGATTGCAAAATATGATGAACAAATGGTCAAAAGCCTTTGCTTAGTCATATCCCAAATAAACCATCATAGATCCTAGGACATGCCAACATATAATTTACATTGATCCCTTTATGAATCCTTGATGATAGCCGCAGAGATGACTAAACCCAAAGCTTAAGCAAGTAGTTAAGGAAGAAATTAAATAACTTTTGAAGGTCGAGCTCATCTACCCCATTGCAAATAGTGAATGGGTTATTCCATTAGTCATTATACCTAAAAAAGGTGGTAAATAGAGGATGTGTATAGAATTTAGGCTATCGAACATTGAAACATTTAAAGATCATTTTCCATTGCCATTTGTTGACCAAGTCTTAGATACCATTGCAGGGCATTGTTATTATAGTTTTCTGGATGGTTATAGTGGGTACAATCAAATCCAAATAGCACCAATAGACCAATCCAAGACTAAATTTACAAGTCCTTGGGGGACATTTTCATATAGGCAGAATCCATTTGGCTTGTGCAATGCTCCAGCCATGTTTCAATGTCTGGTTCTTAGTATATTTCAGTAGCAAATAGGGAATTGTGTGGAGGTTTCTATGGATGATTTCTCCACCTATGGAGTGAACTTTGAATAAGCATTGGACCAACTAGAGTAGGTACTGAAATGATGTGTTGAAAATATCCTAAGGCTCAATTGGTAGAAAATCCACTTAATGGTCCAAGAGGGCATTGTATTAGGGCATAAAATTTCACAAACGGGGATAGAGGTAGATCCTGAAAAAATTAAAGTCATCCAAGGAATCATTTGTCAACCTAAAATTTTAAAAGATGTATGATCATTCCTTAGAAATAATGGGTATTATAGATGCTTCATTGAGAACTTTTCAAAGATTACAAAATCATTGGTAGAATTAATGAAAAAGGACATATCCTTTGAATGGACTAAGGAATCTGAGTTAGCTTTCTAAACCTTGAAGCATAAGCTCGTAGAAATACCCATTCTACAAGCTCCTAATTGGTCTAGACCATTCCATATAATGACTAACATGTCCAATTTTTCTTTAGGCCAATTTTTCTTTAGGAGCCCTACTTACACAGTTAGATGACCACAAATGTCCCTATTACATTTATTGTGCAAGTTGTAGTATTGTTGGTGCACAACTCAACTATACCACAATAGAAAAAGAGTTAATGGATTTGGTGTTTGCACGAAAAAAATTTAGGTACTATGTATTAGGCTATAAGGTATTTGTACACATAGATCATAGTGCAACTTAGCTCCTTATGAATAAACCAACAGTGAGCCCTTACATCATACAATGGCTAGTGATCTTGCAAGAGCTTGATCTCATGATAGTAGATCGTAGAGGCATTGAGAATGTTATTGTCGATCATCTATCTTGGTTGTGATGGAACAACAAAGAGGAAAAATACCCAATTTCTAATCACTTCCCTGATGAACTCCTCTTTGTAGGTGTAGTAAAAACTCAATCACCCATAGATACAAATTGGTATAGTATCATTCTTACTTATCTTCTCACACAAGAACCACCACAAGGACTAGACGCTAAAAAGAAACAACAGTTTCTACACTGAGTCAAAAATTTCATGGAAAGCAATGAACACCTTTACAAGGTGTGTTCCAATGGCTTGGTTCAATGGTGAATTCTTGATATAGATCAATTATGAGTTCTCCAAGATGCTCATGAGGGCTCTTGTGGGGGTCATTACACTAGGAGATGAATAGCCATTAAAATCTTACTCGTAGGATATTATTGGCCTACATTATTTTGGTACGCCCATCATTTTATCAAATCTTGTGAGTGTTGCCAAAGTGATGGGGGAATGACTACTAGAATGGAGGGTTCATAATAATGGATTAGCCCTTAGAACCCTTCAACATATGGGGTATTGATTTTATGGGGCCTATTACATTAATGTCCAATGGAAAAGAATACATTGTTGTTATTGTTGACTATTTTACAAAATGGGCAGAAGTAGCTACCATTATTGATTGTACATCATCTACTGCTGCATGATTTGTTCAACAACAAATTGTAAATAGGTTTGGCATGCCTCATGCACTTATTTCTAATAATGGTACACATTTTACAGGTGTGAATTTTTAGAAATTGATGCAATGCTTAGGAGTTGATCATAAAATGACTACACCATATCATCCTCAAGTCAATGGTCATGCTGAAGTCACTAATAGGGAAATCATGAAAATTTTGACATGAAGCATTAGCAATTATAGGTGAGACTAGAGCACTAAACTAAACAATGCTCTTTGGGCCTACCACTCCACATGGAAACTCCCTATAGGTTATTCTCCCTATGAGTTAGTGTACTATAAACTTCCAACACTTCTTATCCAAGCTAAGCTTCATGCACTATCTATAACATGTGACCTTAATCTTGATCTCAGTCTAGCATAGAAAGAAAGGTTAATGAATCTTAACTTCCTAGATGAAAATTAATTAGCCACCTTGTCATCCAATGAACTACACAAGGCCTTCAACAAACAATGTCATAATCTTAGAATTAGAAATGTTAAATACCAACCAGGAGATAGGGTTCTTTATTGGAATCTTGCACATATGCCACAACAAACTAAATTTCAAATGCTATGGGAAGGATCTTATATAATTTATGAAACTTTTCCTTTATGGCCCATGATGATCTATAAACCTAGAAGCTTGGATAAGAAATCATTGATCAACATCCAACAAACCAAACCTTTCCATATGCCCAAAATGCCTAGTACTAACACTACCTCTATCGATGGATAGTCCTACTCATTATTTCGAATCTTCTCCTTCCCACTCAGTCATGGGGGAGATGGCCACCAATTC
Organism: Gnetum montanum; assembly: GCA_015680685.1. Taxonomy (NCBI): domain Eukaryota; kingdom Viridiplantae; phylum Streptophyta; class Gnetopsida; order Gnetales; family Gnetaceae; genus Gnetum; species Gnetum montanum. The sequence goes on along the minus strand of MNCI01006964.1, from coordinate 682,026 downwards.
TAATTATTCTAAGCCCTCAATTTCTTTTGTCTTTTTTGTTTTACACATTTTTCATGTTTACTAATTTTTTTTACACATCATTAACATTTTTACTATTTCTTTTTCTATTACATTTTGTTTGATTTATTCTTACTTGTCACATAATAAGTGCTCATGATGGTGGGTTGTACTATAATGGTGTTGATTGGTAATGTTTGGTTCCTACCTCTAACTTTTAATGTTGATTGTAAGATATGGTTTCTTTTGATAAAATAGGCAATGAGTCCATGTCATCCATTCATCCATTCAACTCTATGGTCTCTATTTTTTTTGGAAGTGTACTATCACTTTTTCTAATCAAACCTATTAATGAATTTGTGGCTTGGTACTTTTCAAACCAAGGAAAGATTCAAATGGATTGAAAAGGGCATGACTTCAAGGGGATTCGACATATTTGTGTTGGCTATTCTCATAGGTACTTAGCTATTTTTCGTAAGTTTTCCACCATTTCATTGTCGACTAATATTAGAAAGTTGAATGAATAAAATAAGTCTTTGCATGGTGTAGTTCCCACTCAAAAAAAAAATTGTAGAAATTCAAAGAATACCCCTTAGACATAATAAAAGAACATGGGATACAAGCATTGGTTATGGCACTGGAAAGACATATTACCCACGCCTGAAGGTTCTCTCTAACTAAGGCCCTTTCTCACTTCCTGCTTCTCTATTCTTCTCTTTTTGGGATGGTGGTTGCTTTTTGAAAGAATTCTTATTGCTTCATGAGGATGGGTTGCTCAAGTGTGTTGATGCGAGGTCACTATATGTGGTTAGTTTTAATCTGGATTTGGACTGAATCTTATTAAGTCACCTTAACCACATAATACACAACGGACTTTAAATGCCCTTGATTTCAGGATTTCATTCCATTCTCTCTTCTATTTCCATATTGCTTCCTGTATTCGACCTCATTGCCAGTTTTATGATTAGTCTATATCTTGGTTGGTGCATTTTTATTCTTTGGTAAATTCTTGTGGGTGAATTCTTAACTATTGTCTCCATATGTCATTCCTAGAGCCTATAGACATTTTGGTTTGTGGGATTGTCAAGGCATAAAGGGCATGAGCTTGCTTTGGGAAAGACATATTGACATTCCTTTTTAGAGTAATTGTTAAGTTCTTTCCCTTAAACATTTCTTGTAATTAACTATTTCTCATTTCACCCCATCCATGACATTTGTTTTTGGTTTTCTCTTCCCTTATATGCATTTTTATTGACTTCACCATTGCTATTCCTTTTATCTTAATTTTTTCTTTTGTTTTCCATCATATTGCTACCAAAGGTTCGCTCTTAGTTGTGGGGACTTGTTACAAAATTTTCCATTCCATTACTTATCTCACCCATATGCCTTGGGTTACAAACCTCTAACCTAGTATATGACATATCGATAACCTAGCCAATGAATTTCATATTGAGGCAAAGTACCAACTACATTATATCTTATCTATCCTTGATAATTTGTGATTGTGTTGTGTGTGTAGATGGTGATCACATGAAGAATGGACTAGGATAGGAGGAAGCACTCAGGATGGACTGGAGCTAGAGCATTGATGCAAGGAACACGCTTAGTCATGTGGCAATGGATGAACAATGATGTGCACCTTTTTGACATCAGCAGCAATGCACCACATTTTCTTTTCTCTCTTTCTCTTAAAGCTATAAAATGAAGGATTGGATGTCATCTATGTACAGTGTTCACCACAATGGTTATGAATACCAATGTTGTAATACATTTGTTGACCTTTTCATTAGGCACTTTAAGTTTATCATCACATGTCATCATCAGTTATTGTTCAGTCAACAATCCCATACCTTCCCAATATTTTGTAAGAAACTTGAGGATGATTTTTCATTCATTCATGGGTGTGATGCCTAAAAATATCAATGGCTAGAACACTAAGAGGTCACTGGGTGTATAGCCTAACCCCGAATCTGTGGGAGGGTCATGCTGGAGAAAACGGAAATGGGGTGCCCTAAATGATCTTGTTAATTAGATAGGGACTTACATGGTGTTAAAATGACCATGTGTGGGAAGAGTTTATACTATGTTATGTGCAGGCATTGGGTCCGGTTGAGCTAGAGCATAGCAGGGTATCTTGGCCTGAGAACCGTGATGTGGATGTGAAAATATATATGAAAAAGTGAGAAAATACAAGCATTATGCTAAATACCAAAGAAAAATGCTTGAGAAATGTAACAAAATTTGAGAATAGCAGTGCACCACCACGAAAGAGGGAGCATAGCTAATTCACAAAGGTATACATAGTGTACAATAGGTGTAGTAGGAGTGTAGTCATAGCCTTGGTGGTGTTAGGCTATGAAGTATGGTGCTTATTGTATTGAACTGTGCCTACTAGGTTGGTAGCCATGGTGTACCATGTGATGTTCTATAGGGTTGCAATGGGGATGTACTGTATCATGTGGGGTAGCTGTGCCTCTCTACCAGTGTGGTGTGCTTTGGTTCTCATTCACCCATGGAGCTAAGTGCCAAGATGCCAAAGTGCCAAATGCCAAAATGGAAGTGCCAACTACCTTCTTGGTAAAAATGGAAGTTTCCATTCTTCTCCTTCTCCTCTTCCTCCTAAAGCATTAGGGTGTATGGGTACTTATAAGGCTAGGGTTAGCCCAAAATGTGGATCAAGTGCCATGTGGAAATGCAGTGGGTGGGACCATGCTATCTACTATGCTCATCCTGTGTTACGTGTAGGACATGAGATGCTTTCTGCTATGCTTGTTCCATGTTACATGTAGGACATGGAACACTAGTTGTAGGGATTGTCGCATGTTACACATGGGACAGAAGATGCTATCTGCTATGCTTGTCCCATGTTATGTGCAGGACATGGTACGCTGGCTATAGGGTTTGTTTCATGCTACATGTGGGACATAGGACACTGTCTGCTACACTTGTCCCATGTTACATGTAGGACACAGGATGTTAGCTGTGGGGCTAGACAGGTGTGCTATGCTACACTATGATGGATAGCATGACAAGGTGCTATGCTGCGCTATGCTGCATAGTGTGACATGGTGCTACGCTACACAACTTAACATGTGAATCTGCAGAAAGTGCCATCATTCTAACAGTTGGAATTTTTTTTTGCAAATATGGTAGTTTGAGCTAAATATAGTCAACACTTGGAACAATATGGGAAAAGTACCATCATTTTAACACTTAGCCAAATTTGTAGTTGAGATGTCGAGACCTACAATTTTATGGTGTTTCAATGTTCCCTCTTTTTTGACATTTGGGGGAGTGGCCCGAGAGACATCAAAAAAGAAGTACAAAACACCATATCAGACATGCCACTAACTTCACATGTCAATATAAGATCAGATACTATTTCATCATGCTTAAGAGTGTTATGGGAATAATGTTATGTTGAGGGACAAGTGGTATAGGCAATGCTAGGGAGATGAAATTTAAATGGTGAAAATGAAATGCAAATAGTGGATCATGATGTAAGATGGAAATTCATCACAGCTAATAGTGACCATGAAATAAAGTGGCTTACCCCAAAAATATTGACCTCTCATTGGAATGCTTATGAGAGAGTCAAATTCAATCTAAGGTTGGGCTGGTTGCAAAGTTGCAACATTCTCAATTTGCTTGGGGATGTGCTCTTTTTTTTTTGCTGTGAGGTGAACCTCTGTTGGCTTTGGCTTACTACTGAATACTAGCTATAAGGGGTGGGCCATCAAGTAGATGGGAGTTTCTTTGATGAAACCCATTGCATTTGTAGGATAGATGTTTCCTCCCAGGGATGAGTTGTGTTACGTCCATTTAGGGCTTTGACCAGCCCACAAAGGCTTCCCATGGGACAAGTTGCATTACGTCCATCATGAGTTTAGTGGTTGATGTGAAGAGAATGCCATGTGCATTACAATGCATATGCTAGAGGGATGTGAAATCATGAGTATGTGGGGGATGAGAGGATATTGGGATGAAGGAGTGGATGTGCATAGGCTATAATAGGGATGAGGGGGATGTGCACTCTTAAGTGGCTTAACTAGTCCAATCATGCACATCAGAGAAACATGGTAACTTACTGCTACAATGAGATGCATCTCTGCATGACCACCTCTAAGGCTTCATCCTGCAAACACAACTCCAAGAAGGAAAGAAAACCACACAACATGAAATGCCAATGTAAATACGAGATGTGAAGATGCTACATGTGCTAGATGCAAAGATTTTATAAATGTGTCAAATGTTGTGCTAGTTGCAAGTGCTTAGGAAGCTAGTGAAAGTTTTAGGGTGATGATGTTGCAAGTCCTTTGAAGGCCACACTAATGGCAAGTTCTTCAAAAGATTAGGAGAATGGTGGGAGGTGATGATGCTATGAGTGCCACCAAGGTCGCATTAACGGAAAGTGCTCCAAAAGATCATCAACATGTCAATTTAAAGTCCTATTAGATTGTGAATATAGTTTAAGGTCCTCGCAAACTGTGATGTGCTAGTTTATAGTCCTAGTAGACAGTGGATATTGTGCTAGTTTAACATCATGACCCAAGGACGAACTATTGTGCCAATTTAGCATCATGACCCAAGAATGAGCTATTGTTCCAGTTTAACATCACGACCCAAGGACAAGCTGTGCTAGTTTATATTCATAGTGGACTAGTGCTTACCTTGCTTGTGTAAGGTGCAATGCTACATGTGTAGTCATGCTATGTGCCTATAAGATCATGAAAAAATAAAATAGAAAAAAAAATATCAAGAAACACTTGTTGCAAATAGAGTTAAAATGTACAAATAAAGAAAAGCAATGCAAAAAGTGATAATTTTAGACCGTTTTGGGTCGTAGGCTAGTTTAAGGCCTTTTTAGGCCATATTTTTTTGTTTTTTTTTTCAAATGCAATGCATAAGCTAAGTAGATGGATGCGTAAAAAAAGTAGAAATCTATAAAAAAAGTGAAGTAGTGTGTAAACTAGGCAAGCGGGTGAAATGTAAATGCATGAACAAGCACAATCTAAGAAAAAACCAAAAATGCATGGCCAATGGAGGTAAGGGGTGAGTTGGTGCTTAACGTGTTTTTGGTCAAAGAAAAGTCTTGATAACATAGTTGCTTACTAATTAGGTGTGGATTACGGGGTGCAAAAGGCTTAGTATTCTTTGGGAGGTTGTTGCCTTCAACTACTCATTTGGGTGTGTTAGCCTTAGGTGCTGTGTTGGTTGTCATAGGTGTACCACCAAGAAACTCCTCTTTGAAAACTTGTGCCATGTCTATGTCAAGGATAGTTGAAGAGGAAGCATTATCACCATGGATGATAACTTAACCACCTTCATATGGAAGGTGGATTTCTTAGTGGATGGGAGAGGAGATGGCCCTTAGTTGGGCTAGCCAAGGCTTGCCTAGAATCATGTTGAAACCTAGCATCTCCTCTATCATATTGAAATTTACCGTAGTGAGGAATTTCTCTCTTGCCACAAAGGGTAAGTTGATTGTACCCCTAACTATGACACATGATCCATTGAAGGATTTTAGAAACATAGTTTTGGTTGGCCTAATTTCATCTGCTAGGCCTAGTTTGTCAATGATGGAGTATAGGACTACGTTTGTTGTTGCACCATCATTGACATGCACTGTATGGATGGTGTACTGACCAACACATATGCTAATTGATAATGGAGCTATAGTGACCTTCCCTCATTCGGGGTTGACTTTGACTGCATTGTTGCAGAACACTAGGGATGTTGAACTTAATTCTTGTGATGTAGGGGGCAACATCATTGTATGGATGGATGTTTCATCTACAAGGATGTCCTTCATAATAAGAATGGAGATCAAGATCTGGGCCAATGCTTGGAAGTGAGCAAATGAGGTCATGACCAAGTCATACAAGCTCAACATTGTATTCTTTTCCTTGAGTGTTTGTTTCACCTAGGTTAGTGTAGCTACGAAGTCCTTGTCATTTGCCATTGTGTAATCTTGACTTCCTTCATGTGGTTTGAGAGATAGATCTCTCATGAAGGGGACTTGGGCTTCATTTGCTTAGCCTGCTTGGTGGTAGGGGCCCCAGTGTTCAGTTGTTGTTTGCTAGTTGTGGCCTTTTCTTCAGCCATAGGTGTTGCAAGGTGCTCATTTGTCCTCTTGCATTGCCATTTGGTAGGCCTACCCAGGTTGCTAGTGGGGTCAATCCTTGAGGGAGGAGAGATTAAGACATTGCCCACTATAGGGATTTAGGTAGGTGAAGGGCCATCACATTGTGGCACCCTTATGACAAATGGTGGTTTAGAAGGCGTTGTTATATGGCCAACTTGTTGTGGCACCTTGATAATGAAAGGTTGCTTAGTAGTTGTTGTTGCTACGTCATGCTAGTTTAATGTCTTAGCGAATGATTGGTTTGGGACCTTGATCACAAAAGGTGTTGTGGATGCTAGAGGTGGCACTTTAATAAAAAAGGGAGGCCTCTTGTTTGTGGAGGCCAAGGGGATCCTTGCCTTGCTAGGAGGCACATGGATCACAAAAGGTTGTTGTGTAGGTTTAGACTTACCACCTATGTTAATGGAATTTATGACATAGGAGGCATGGTCTATGTTGGATTGATTCACCATGTCGAACACTAGTTGGTCCCATTCTATCATTCCTTGCAAGTCATCCTGCAAAGCACAACAATTTTTTGTACTGTGACAAGCCAATTGGTTGTAATGATAGTATTGGTCCAATTTAAAATGTTGTGGGACTGAGGGATCATTTGGTACTGCTAATGTAGGGTTCCTTAGTAGTTCGAAGTACCTATTGTGTTTTTCGTAGATAATCTTTAATACATGTTTGTATTGGATTTGCCTAGCTTTTAGGAGTTTCTCCAGTACTTCAGAGCATTCCATTGGTAGTGGTGTATACTTTGAGCGGTCCTTGCACTAATTGTTGGGCCTTGGGGTGGCCCTTGACGATGTAGGTGAGTTGATACCAGAATTGGCAATTTTGTCAGTTGGGGCCTTGGGCTGCTTAGCTATTAGGCCCCAGTTTGTTGCTTTTGTACTTGTGGCCACTGTTGCCACTATTGTGTTTTGTTTGCGAGCATGTTGGTTTCTATAGGCCATGTAGGCTGGGTCATTACTAGCTTGTGCTACTTCCTCTATGCCTTTTATTTGGGCAAAGGCTTGGCTAAGAGACTTTGGGACTAGATAATACAGTTTGGACTTGATGAAGTCATTCATTACACCTTTGAAGATGATTAGTAGATGTGTCTATGATAGGGGTTCATGCATTTCACTCATTGTGGCATTCCAATGTTGGAGGAATTTTGGCATAGGTTCTAGAGGCCCCTACTTAACTTGCATGAGCTAGTCAAGGATTGTTTTAGGATTTAAGCTGTACCTAAAGCATGTCACAAATTAGCTTATGAGATCCTCCAAAGAGGAGATTGAGGCCTTGGGTAGCATGTGATACCAGTCTAAGGTCTTACCAGTGAGTGACATGGAGAACATGCATATGATGGCATGTGGCTAGGCTTGAAGGAGTAGGCACTTAGATTAAAATTTGACCAAGTATGCACTAGGCTTCCCTTCACCATTATACTTGGTGAATTGTGGCAAATGGACCCCAATTGGGAGAGCTAGATGTGGTACTGTAGGACTTATGGGATCATCTTGGTACTGTAGCCTTAAGTCAGTTGGTCTCCTCTATCAAGCTTTGGATTAGCTAGAATGCCCAATCCAAGCTTGGGGATGTGCTAGCTGGTTGCATTGGCTAGGCTTGGGTTGGTTTCATAGCATACGATAGAATTTTTGGTTGTGGTTTTTCAATTTAATGTCACAGTGGATGGGCATTGCTAGTTTAATGTCATAGCGGATGGACATTGCTAGTTTAATGTCATAGCAGATAGTTTTTGATGTGTTTGCTAAGTGATGGATGTAGTGATTGAAGTAGGCCACACACGAGTGGTTGGATGGACACCATAGATACCAATGAGACAGGTAGGATGTCGGATGCCTAAGTTTTCTGGGGCTAGGAGGTGGCCCCTGCATGAGCATAGTGTTGGGAAAATGCATTAGTTATTTGTGAGGAAGGTTGAATTGGCATGATCACGATCTCGGAGAGGATGGGTGGACTGAATCGAGGAGGGGCTGTACTAGGGAGTGTTGGTTGGAAGATGGTGTAGAGGGGACTCTCATGTTCAGAGTGGGCCTTGAACTCATCTTCTTTCTTCTGTGAGGCTTCCTTGTAGGTTTTTCTTGTATCATGCTTATTTGCATAGATAATTTGGGACAACAACTAGTGGTAGGACTCTGTGAGTGGGATTATGTTAAACAAGGAGGGATTGTACTCCTGTCCATTCTAGTAGACTTGTTTGTAGTCTTGCTTTGCCTCCAAATTAAGGTAATCCACTGGTAATATTACTTGGATTTTGGCACAAAAAAATTGTATTGTTTGTGACTTAGTACAACACACTTTGGTTGGATCCTAGTGTCAAATGTGTTAGACACCAATGTGAAAGGTTGATCTGGATTCATGTTCATAGATTGGGTTGTGAGAGTTGCTGTTTGTAGAAAATGGCTGACTCTAAACACTGCAAAAAAGTGACTAAGTTTTCCAGTAGCAGGAAAATGGCTAAGTATAAAAATATAGAAAAATGACTAAGTGTAAAAATGTAGAAAAATATTAGGTATGATAATGCAGAAAAAATGCTAAGTATGAAAACTATGAAAAATGGCCAACTCTAGTGCTACACTCACTATGCTAGAGCTTGGTACACTCGCTATGCTAGGGCTTAGTATGCTTGCTGCACTAAAGTTTGCTATGCTTGCTACGCTCAAGCTTGTCAAGCCTGCTACATTAAAGCTTGCTATGCCTGGTATGCTAGATCTTGCAATGCTATAGCTTGTTAAGCTTGCTACACTATAGCTTGTTACACTCTGAGAACCTGTTACACTCTCTAGAACATCCAGAGTTTTGACTAAGTGCTAATCAAAAATGCAGAAAGAGATGGTTCAAGCCCTCCTTCTAGCACCAAAAATTATGATGCTTGAAAACATTGGTGGCTGGAATGCCAAGAGGTCACTAAGTGTATAGCCTAACCCGGAATCCGTAAGAGGGTCATGCTAGAGAAAATGGAAATGGGATGTCTTAAATGATCTTATTGATTAGACAAGGACTTATGTGGTGTTAAAATGACCATTTTTTAGAAGAGTTTATACTATGTTATGCATGAGAATTGGGTTTGGCTGAGCTAGAGTGTAGCAGGGTGTCCTAGCCTGAGAACTATGACGTGGATGTGCAAATATGTATGAAAAAGTGAGAAAATACAAGAATTACACTAAATACAAAAGAGAAATGCTTGAGAAATGCAACAAAATTTAAGAATAGTAGTGCAACACCCCAAATGAGCGAGTGTAGCTAATTCATAAAGGTATACAAAGAGTACAATAGGTGCATTAGGAGCACAGTCATAGCCTTGGTGGTGTTAAGCTATGAAGTCTGGTGCTCACTGTGTTGAACTGTGCCTACTGGGTTGGTAGCCACAGTGCACCATGTGATGTTCTACGGGGCTGCAGTGTACCATGCAATGTAGCTGTGCCTCTCTGTTGGTGTGGTGTGCTCTGGGTCTTGTTCGCCCATGGAGCTAAGTGCCAACTACCTTCCTAGTGAAAATAGAAGCCTCCCTTCTTCTCCTTCTCCTCATTCTCTTGAAGCATTAGGGTGTAGGGGTACTTATAGGGCTAGGGTTAGCCCAAAATGCGGATCAGGTGCCATGTGGTAGTCCAGTGGGTGGGATCATGTTATTTTCTATGTTTGTCCCATGTTACGCATAGGACACAGGATGTTGTCTACTATGCTTATCCTATGTTACGTGCAAGACATGGGATGCTAGCTGCAGGGCTTGTCCCATGTTATGCATGGGACATAGGATGCTATCTGCTATGCTTCTCCCATGTTACGTGCAAGACATGGGATGCTAGTTGTGGGGTTTATCTTGTGTTACAGATGGAACACAGGATGTTGTCTGCTATGCTCATTCCATGTTACGTGTAGGACATGAGATGCTAGTTGCAGGGCTGGATAGGTGTGCTACACTACGCTACGCTACAAAGCATGACAGGGTGCTACACTACGCTATACTACATAGCATGACAAGGTGCTATGCTACGCTATGCTACGTAGGGTAACATGGTGCTACGCTACACTACACTACATAGTGTGATAAGGTGCTATGCTACACTATGCTATGCAACGTGATAGGGTGCTATGCTGCACTATGCTACATAGCATACATGGTGCTACGCTGCATAGCTTGACATGTGAATCTGCAGAAAGTGCTATCATTCTAACACTTAGAAACAATTTTGCAAATATGGCAATTATAGTTGACTATAATCAACATTTGGAAACATATGGACAAAGTGCCACTGTTTTGACAATTAGCCAAATTTGCAATTGAGATGCTGAGACCTAAAATTCTGAGGTGTTTCAGTGGGGGGTATGATGAGTCACCAAATAAGTGACCTAATATCAGATTCACAATATCAAACCCTGGATATCAAATATGTGATATTGGATGTGCCAAGTGACATCGAACACGTGATGTCAGAGCTTGTCTCATTAGATATAAATAAGAGATAGGGGTTCTTAGTCTAGAGTAGTAGTTTTTTAGTCCCTTAGCTAAACTCTTGTAGTTTTTCTATTCTAGAGTTAGAATTATTTCTGAATGCCTACAGTAGGAGTCATAGAGTGAATGGATCTTTATTCAAGCATTGTGTACCTAAGCACATCTTATGTATAGAAATAAAGATGAACTTTGTGATAAAAATTGTAACATTTAGAATAGTTTAATTATTGCATTTAATGTTGTTTACTACTTATTTGATGCTTTTAGTAGTTAATTAATATTATTTGAATAGAATTATTAATTATCAATTATCAATGAATTAACACACTTAGCACGACCACTTCAAGCATACGTGGAACACTTGGTAACCTAGTAGCAACTTGCATTTGGTAATCCTAGTAGTATTACATTGGTTCAGGATGTGTTCAAAGAGAGGGAACAGATGCTAGTGTTAGGATTTGATTCACATTAGAGTTAGAAAATCCATTAGTTAATTAAATCTTTTCATTGCACACACTTAGGAGACCAGGATATTAAATATAAAATAAAAACATAAAAATCATACACCTTAAGTTTACTTAACCAAAAAATTGTGCCTTATAAGTAAGCTTGGAAAGACAAAGACTACATAACTCATCCTTGTTTTATGTAGGTGCATAAGCACTTAATCCTTGGAGTTCAACTAGATTGCACATGAATGCTCGTATTCATATGGTTGGGCGTAGGGGTACCTTACTGCTCATCAACCATCATCAACTTGATCAAGAAGATGCTCAACAATAACAAGTGCAAATGGCATGAGCAACTTGTCCATGCACTATGGACATATAGAACAACCTATCGCATGGCAATTAGTGTAACCCCTTATAGCCTAGTCTATGATTTTGAAATTGTTTTACCTCTTGAATTTCAGGTGTTATTACTTCGAGTAGCCTTGACCAACTTCATTAGAAATGAGTAGAATAAGGAGTTGTAGACACCAACCTTGGACTCAGTGGAGGAGCAACATATGCAAGTGCTTGCTCATGTTGAACACTACTAAGAGAGGTAGAAATATTATCATCACCATAACTTGACTAGGCGTAAGATTAAGGAAGGTGACATGGTCCTCAAAGTTGTCTGTGAGCATATGGACAAATTCTTAGCCAATTGGAAAGGGTCCTTCCTCGTCACCAGAGCCTACAAGAATGATGTATTCATGGTAACTAACATGGATGGAAATGAGTTGGCCAATTTAGTTCATCATTCCTATCTAAAGCCATACTACATGTAGTTGACAATCATCAATAAGCAAGCCTACTTTCAGCAATTTGCTATGATCTTAAATTAGCAACATGGCCTACTAAATTCTTAAATTGTGCACCTACAGTGTTGTTTTGTATTCCTTTTTGGTTCCTCTTGAAATAATCCTCTAGACACCAACAAAGAGGGGCCATTGAAGTACCACAAAAATTTGCATGTTATGGCTAAGTTTCATCATGTAACTTTCACCCCATGAAATTTGAGGCAAACCTTCATTGTAAATGTGAATACTGTAATCCATGAGGGGAAATCTCACATATTATATACTTTTGGGATTGAAAAATGCCTCACAAGTGATCAAAGCTTCACTTCCTAAGTGAAAAAATGCCACCTAGTATCTATATTTGGACTTGGAAAGGGGGGGGGGGGGGGGGGGGGTTAAAAAGGTCTTTTGAGAAGTCAAAAATGGTAATTTGATGGGTTTTATGGGGGGAATACACTTTTCTACACTAGAAACATTTGCAAGGGGTAAATCTAACCTACTTGTAGTGTGGAGGGATGGGGGTTTCCCCCCTTCCAACATGGAGATTACATGCACAGCATGGAAACCTTCCCCCTTTAGCATGGAAAGTGCATGCCCCTAGTATGGAAGCCACAAAAGCAAAATTTCATCACTCTATGTACTCCAATGTTGATAAGGCACTTCAACAAGCATGATAGAAGGCTAAACATGGAAGATTCATCTCCAGCATAGAAGGTATGCCCCTATTACTATTTATCATAAATGGAATGGCCATGGGGGTTTAGCACTTACTATATATGGTAACCTCCCAAATTTGGTAACCCATCTCACGTATACAAGGAAAAAATTTGTAGCAATTTGATAGCCCATTTTCAGTGATTGTGCATGCAAATTACAGCCATTTTTCAACCAAAATCATCACCCAAATCCTATAAAACCAAAACCTAAACACCATTCATAGGTTTCACTTTCTTCACACTTGAATACATCCAACATACAGAATTTTTTCAAGAAATAGGTCCATGCTCTAGCACACCTGAGAGTAGTTACATACCTTTACATAAACACTACTCCTTGGGTATTGATGAGCCATGATATCGTGTACGTGATATCGTAGCCACGATATCACATTGGCCCCTACGATATCGCGTACGCGATATCGTAGCCTTCACCATGTCTATAAATAAGTGGAGGCTTTCCTTTGTGTATTGACCTAAATCATCGATGTAAGATTGGAAGGGAAACAAACACTAAAAGATCATTAAGTAGACACAGCTGACCCTGCCTTCGCTCGAGGAAAAGCTAGAAAAATAAATGAAGGCAGAGTGCCTTGGATGGTCTACACACAAATCAACCAAGGAATTTCCCGAGCGTAGACTACAGCTTATGCTAGGGTTATCATAACTATTTTTTTAAAACATAAATAGCAAGTACAAAATGTGAACAAAGATGCATGTAGAACTGGTATTTCAAACGAAACATAAATTGAATATAAAATAGAGTAAATAGAAAATAATGGCTGGAAAAACGAACTATATTGTATTTCTTAGAAAAGATGTGCACCGGTCAAAGCGTAGCTGCATGTGTGGATGATAGGTCAAGCGCCAAGCCTTGGGGTGATGTGATGTGATGTGTTTCAGAAGTGCTTGGATGCTAGGAATCAAGTGTGCTGAGCACCCAAGGATTGCTAGTTTGAGTTTCCTAAGCCATCAACCTTCAAAATTGCCAATCCCATTTATGTGAATTAACAGGGTATTTATAGGGCTAGGCTGGGTTCAGGTGCAAATTTTGAGAATGGAATCAATGGCTGGGAGATGAGATAAAAAGATGGATCAAGTGACATGTGTCCAATAGATAGTTGTATGTGAGTTGGATGTGTGTGGGCAAGCTATGTTCTGGACTAGGTGCATTGTATCTTATAACATGTGGCTTACTCAAGCCCATAGAAGCACATAAAATTTAGAATGTGAGGGCTCGGAAAGCCCACAAATGAAAATTTACATTAAAAGGATGATGTACAACAAGAGAAATTGGCTCTGGCTCACTTGAAACTTCTAGATCTTTGATTCGATTGCTATAGGATGTCGATTTGGGTGGTTCTATGGCTTTTTGAGGCATGTCTGCTTACACTCATGTTGGGCATTCACACTGGGTGTGTCCTCAATATGACCTTAGCCTGAGTGATGTAAAATGAGACATTTGACACCAAATTTTGATTTCTGACCTTGAATGCAACTTTTGCCCTGAATGTGTCTAACTTTGAGAGTGATCTGAAATTTGGAATTTGAATTTGAATGTGTCTAATTTGGAGCTATTTTGGATAGGTCATGCTAGATTCACACAGTAGCGTGGCCATAGCATGACCTAGGGAGAATGACATGTTTCACACTAATTTTTGAATTTCTGAAGCCCGTTTCTTGGGTGTAACAATCGTTTGGCTGTGGTTGATCTTGAGAGTCAGAAACTGAGGTTGAAAATAACCTATTTTGAGTTATTTATGGCTGGTCATGCTAGACTCAAACTACAATGTAACTTCAAGAAACTTTTGAAAACTTGCAATTTGACATTCTTAAGGTTTGGACCTGAAGCTGTCAAGGATGTGCTTTGGGGATGACTCACAACCTAGAAGTTAGATAATTTTTAACTCAATCTTGATGGTTTGTGTACTTGCTCATGTTGAGGGTGAGCAAGCTGCCTTGGGCAAGCTGCGTGTGAGCTCCATGCCTTAGCCAAATTTTACCTCCCAAAACTTTGAAAGGGCTTGAATCATTCTCATTTCAAGGTGCTAGGCTGAAATTAGTGGTGTTTCATTGGTCCCTCTTTGTTGATGTCTGGAGGAGTCCACTTGAGAGGTGTCGATAAAGAAGTGCAAAACACCAAGAACAACTAACCATTAAACATTAACCGTCGACCCTTGACTAGATGTCATTACACCATTTTCAAAAGTACATGGGATTGAGGGAATGTGGTTCAAGATGTAAGGGATTGGTTGTAACTAGGGGAAACCAAGAGTTGATCAAGGGTTGTAATTGCTATTGGGATCGTGGAGGAGAGAATGCTCTCACCTGAATGAGCTATATCTTTGGTCCTTGTCCATAGCTAGTGTTCAGTAGACTCGGAACCAAGACATAGGAAGTACATTCTTTGGAGAAATGGGACTCTTATAGAGTGTTTACAAGGCTCGTTGTAAACAGCCAAAGCCACGCGATGATGTGCAACATGGTCTCTTTGAGACACAAGTGTAACTATTTGCCCAAGACAATTGCCTTCTCACTTGGGGCTTACATGAGAATAGCCAATAGTCTATGGTTTATGATGTCAATGGGGTCATGAAGACCTTTTCCATGCATTTTTTCTCTTTGACCCATTTCTTATTTTTCTTTTTATTCTTTTCTCTTCTCTTTTGTTTTTACTTTATTTTTTTTTTCTTTTTTCTTTTACTTTTCTTTTTTTTTCTCTTTGGTCTTTTTGAAAGAGCTTACTTTTAGTGTTGTGCTCATGTTCGAGCACTTGCATTTTGTGTCATGCATCATACACTGTGTTTTGCGTTGCAACTGCTTAAAGAGTCACAGTGTGCAATAGTGTATCAAGGGTTTTGAGGTGATTAGGAGACAATGCATCTAGGGGATGTAATCGAATAGGATAAAGGGGCATGATGGGGAATAGGGAATGTATCAGGAGTCAGGAATGTACTTGCGAATGGATTGATTAACCCATTCATGTATGTCAGGAAGAATGTGATACCTTATCTTATGATGAAGTGCATCTATGCATGAATGCCTCAGGCATGTCATCTTGCAAACACAACTCTAAGAAGACAAGAAAAACAAAAATGAAACGGTTAACTAAGCACTTTGATCAGGGATATGAAGCCACTGTGTGCAATTTTCAAAGCAGACATGATCATGCACATCATCAGCCTCATCAAGGCCCATGAGAAAAATTATGCAACAAGTCTTTGTGAAACATGAACATGAACAACAAATCTTAGCAACACATTTTTTTCAAGTTTTTCTTGATCGTCGATGATGTTGCTAGTTTATAGTCTTAGCATATTGTTGTGGATTAGTTTCACATCATAAACCTTTGGATGGTACCAGTTTAGCATCATAGTGGATGGTGCATTGCTAATTTATAGTCATAGCAGATTGTGAAGAGGCAAACCAGTTTATAGTCTTAGTGGACTCTAGATGCTAGTTTCACGTTATGGTGGATAGATATGGCAGTTTAGCATCATATTGGACAAAGCTCTATGGTTTTAGTTTATTGTCATGACTCCAGGACTATTCTGTGGCATCAATTTTAAGTCATGATGCTAGGACTTGTCTGTGGTATCAGTTTTAAGTCATGATGCCAGGACTATCCTGTGGTATTAGTTTTAAGTCATGATGCCAGAACTATTTTGTGGTATTAGTTTTAAGTCATTATGCTAGGACTATTTTGTGGTATCATTTTTAATTCATGATGCCAAGACTTGTCTGTGGTATCAGTTTTAAGTCATGATGCAAGGACATGTCTATGGTATCAGTTTTAAGTCATGATCCCAGGACTTAATTTTATCAAACATAGTACCATTTTAGGTACAAATGATTTGTAGGATTAGAAAACTTGTTCTCATCCATGTCAGCCAATTTGAATGCTTCGTTATTGTACACCTTGGTGACTAAGTAAGGCCCTTCCCAATTGGTTGAGAATTTATCTAGATGTTCACGGGAGGCCTTAAGGACTAGGTCTCCTTATTTGATTGAGCATTTATGGACACAAGGTTTGTCATAAGGCATTTATCAAGTGTTGTGGAGGTTCACCTATTAGACGATACTCTTTTATGTCATCGTACCATTCTGTTGCATGTGTTATCCTAATGTATGCTATAGGAATTTTTTCAAGAGTGTTAGTTATAGGTTTGGCAGAATGTGTGATAGAGCTAGGCAACGCATGAAACATTTTGGGTATCATGTTTAATGTTAGTATGGCAAGTGCGTCAGCGATGGTGTTTTCACTTCTAGGGATATGTTGTATATCCACTTCTACTAATCGTCTCAGTAGATGTTTGGTCAAGTTACAATACGAAAGCAAATGAAGAGCTTTACATGCATAAACCTCAGTGACTTGATTAATAACTAATTGTGAATCCCTTTGAACTACAAAACGTGAGATTCCTGAAGTCAACGTTGCTTGAAGGCCTCTAAGAAGACCTTCGTATTCTGCCATGTTATTGGTACAAGGAAAGGTTAAACGATAGGCAAAGGGTTGGATCTCTCTGAAGGGATATGTTAAAATGGCATAGCACTTCCTCCTTGGGAGGTTGAAGCTCCATTGAAATAGAGGATTGCCTCATAGTTGTCAGGTACAGTGTCCACACTAGTAACATTCTCATCAGGAAATTCAGGGTTAACTATTCCTTGATCATGTGTTGGTGAGATGATTAATTATGTGACTATTGCTTGACCTTTTGTGGAAGATTGGGCAACATAGTGTAGGACAAACTCTACGATCATCACTTTCCACCTAGCTTACCTAATCAATTCATAGATGTTGTTAATGATGGCGTGGAGTACATTATCCTTGCAAATGATGTAAACTTGATTGCGGAAGAGATAATGCCGCCATTTCTTCAAGGCGAAAACAAGGGCAAGACATGATTTCTTTATGTCATTGTATCATTGTTCATAGGCAAGCGTGGCTTAGGTAATACACAGGGATATCAGCCCCATCTTTCCATTTTTGACAAAGCATTGGTGCAATGGAAGAATTGGAAGTTGCGAGGTAGATATAGAAAGGTTTATTACCTTGCGGGCGATAGATTGTCGGTAGTTGGGCTAGCTCTTATTTTATGTTTTCAAATGCTTCTTGACATTGCTGTGTCCATTGGAAATGCACATTTTTTTATAATAGGTGCTGCATAGGTCTCAACTTATCTTTCAACCTCTCGATAAAGCATCTAATGAATTATAGCCTACCTTGAAGACCACGTAATTCGGTAAGGTTCTTTGGTGGTTGCATGTTAGTTATTGCCTTAACCTTATCAAGGTCTACTCATATTCCTATTTTAGAGACCACAAAATTGAGAATTTTTCCTATTTTAACACCTAAAACACATTTCTTTGGATTGAGCCTAAGGTCATATCTGAGACAACATTTAAGCACTAAGTCCAGATCTTTTGCATGTTGTTCTGTTATTTTAGATTTGACCATGATATCGTCAACATAATCATTGAGAAAATTGAGCATGTAATCACTAAATATGTATGTCATTGCTCATTGATATGTAGCTCTTGCATTTTTAAGGCCAAATGGCATCATTATGAAATTTGTTCTAAGTTGATGTTCCAGGTTGATTCTTATTTGGTTGTATCCTAAAAATCCATCCATAAAGGATAATAATGCATGCCCAGTAGTTGTGTCAATGAGTTGATCAATGTTGGGTAATGGGAAATCGTCTTTTATAGTGGCTATGTTGAGATCATGAAAGTTAATGCATATGCATATACTACCATTCTTCTTAGGGACTACAACAATGTTTGATACCTAATCGGAATAATCAATGGCCCAGATGAAGCTGGCTTGGTAGAGCTTAGTGATTTCGGCACATACGGCTAATGCAACCTCTTGTCTTACCTTCCTTGCTTTTTTCTTCATCGTTTTAATTTTTTCATCAAGAATAATGTTGTGTTGGATTATTTGGGGGTCTAGTCCTAGCATGTCAGTATATGACCATGCAAACATTTTTATGTTATCTTTTAATACTTGAGTGATGTCGCCTACAAGTTGTGAGTCTAGTAAGGCACTTAATTTCAATGTTCTGGTTTTGCTATTGACCGTGGCAATGGGGATTTCAACTAGAGGACCTTCAGTGATATTATTAGCTTCTAGATCTAGAGTTTTAGTCATGTTTTTAGGCCAATCTGATGTTTCTTGAGTGGAGGCTATTAAATTGGTATAGGTGGATGGATTTAAATCCTAGGATTCTGGGTTGATTGCTCTTTCTACCTCCCCGTATGGTCCATTGAGAGATAATGTTGAGAGGATATTCTTGGTGGCCATGTACTTGCTCCTACCAATTTAAAATAGTAGCAAAGTAAGAGACACCCTCTTGGCAAAGGAGTTACTAAATATAAGCAAACTATGTACTGACAAAAATTTAGAGATGTGGTATATTTCAACTTTGGAGGGGCAGCCGGGCAATGTGTCCAAGCTCCAGGGGCTGCATTTCACCTTCCTGCGGTGCTTGCAGGAGGGCACCCGGGTTAACCTGCCGTGCTTCTTCCTCGAAGCTCTCCGCCTCCAGCGGCGGGGTCGCCGGTCGGGGCTTATTTTGGCTCTGTGGAGGGGGACGGGGGTGCAAGGGGCACCAGGCCTGTCCACTGTGCCCGCTAGGGGGCGTCGTGTTTCCCCTCCCCCTGTTTCCCCCCTGTTTCCCCCCCTTCCTCTACTCCTCGGCGACTGGCTGCTCTCCGTCTCTCCTGGGGCCGCCGTTCTCACCGTAATCATGCCCTCTCGCCCGACCCCCCCGGTGCCCCCCCGCAGTGGGAGGCGTAGCTTCAGCGGGAGGTTGCTGCTGCCAGGGCGGCGGAGCAGCGATCGACGGAGGCTCGGTGGGTTGTAACGCTAGCCGAATGGCCGGCCGACCACGAAACCCAGCTCCGGGAGCAGGCGCAACAGCTGAACAGGCAGCATACGCTGGCGATGAAGACCCTGCGTGCCCAGATCACGGATGAGCTCTGGGATCGGCTCAGGGAGGAGCTACGGCAGGAGGAGGCAGACCGGCAGGCCCGGGAGGTGGCGGCCCGGGAGGAGCAGGAGCGGTTGCAGGAGGAGGAGCTGCAGCGATAGCGGCAGCTCGATCGGGCGCATCAGCAGAGCGTTCGTCAGTGGCTTAGGGGGGGACGCTGCCCATATACCATCCTTGGTATTAATTGTGGGAGCTCCTGGGGGGAGCTCAGAAGGCACATCCGCCGCACGTCCGCTAGACTCCACCCGGAT
>MNCI01006964.1:571809-662037 GCA_015680685.1 Gnetum montanum | reverse complement strand
GGCTTCGAGGTTTTCGGTCGCCGGCTGGGGCTCGGCGTGGTTTTTTCTATTTTTTTTCTATTTTTGTAGGGCCCCGGGGCCCCCCCCTTGTACTTGTACTTGTATAGTCGTGTAACTTTCTTTCAGTAATACATTCCCGAACATTCTCTCAAAAAAAAACTTTGGAGGGGCAGCGTGATTGCAAAATTTTCAATTTCAAAGGGGCAACATGACTGCACACTTTTGAATTTTGAAGGGGCAGCATGACTACACATTTTTGAATTTTTGGAAAGGTAGCGTGATGGCCAAATTTTAAATTTTTGCAAAGGGCCCAGCGTGACTTGGTTGAAGAAGGCCTATTCTCTTTTCAGTTTCTCCATTGGTAGCTACATGATTTCTAGGTTTTGGGCAGTGATTGTAAGCACCTAACATGAGTGTTGAGGGAGGATTATGTGACTTTGCTGGAATAACCTGCTAGTGTGAGTTGCCTTTAGGAGGTTGTGGTGTGAGTGTCAAGTTTTCTTTGCTTGAAAATGTAAAAGTGATTGCTAAGATGTTCATTGATTTCTAAATTCATACTATTTACATTGTTTATTATTTTTCTAAGATTGATGATTTAAACATGGATTTATGGTGAAATCGATTTCAATGTACCCTAGTAAGCATCAGATATACTAAATAGATGTTAGTGTCCTTGTCTCATGGGGTGGATCTAGGCATTGAAAGTATTTGTTTATGTGATTTTTTTTAGTTTATGTGATTTTCCCCTATTGTTAGCACTTAGATTTCTCACTTACCTAATGTTTTGGTCACGTGCAGGGGACCTAAAGCTTCTCTTCTAGTGGTTGAGCTTGTCAGTGTACTTGTTTGGTTTGGCCCTTTTAGACCGAACACCCCCCCTCTATGACCTACGCATCGGGCCCCATGTGATATGGTTTCACCCCGGTGTTAGTTCATTTTTTTCCTTCATCCTGCAATACTTTAGTGTGGTTATATGGTCTCATTTGAGTGAATAGTTGGCTCGTGACATCGTTGAGACAATTTTGCCCAGATCTATGCAAGGCATGCTTGTCTTTATTATTGATATCAATGAGGGGCTTTTCAGAGTTGAGGGAGGCCCTGCTAAAGGACCTAAATCTACACATCCCTTAACATGTGTGTGGGTGCTACCTACATGTATTCATTACAACAACAACAACACACTCTTCCTAGCTCTTTGTGTGCACACTCTATTCTATAATCCACTGGGGACAATGTATAGAGTGGACAGGTACGCTCCCTTGTGTTTTACTTTAACTTGTGATTTCATTTTGAATTATCTAAATGTAAATGTTGTTTTCCTATGTAGGCCCCATTTTGATTAGCATGGGATGCGTGATGATGATGGTGGGCTTGCCATAACGTGCACAGTGCTAGAGATGTTTATGATGGACCCCATTCTTTTTGTCGCAGTGTTGGACTAGACAAAGATGGCCCTTGTTGACTACCATAGGAAATTTTCAAGATCCTTTGAGTGTTTCCAAGCTCGAGGTTGGCTACATGAGGAATGATCTTTCAATGGGTCAATCTTTTCTCAAAGAATTGATTCTGTACCTTGTAGCAATCGAAAACGTCAACGGCTGGAAAACACCAAGGGATCAGCGGTCGTGGATAGTTCCAACCCCGTAACTTTGGGAGGGCTCGTGTTGGATGGAATAGATACGGGGTGCCCTGAATGGTCTAGTCGATCAGACAAGGACTTAGTTGGCGTCTATATAGCCTTTTGTAACGTGTAGTTTGAAAATGGAAAGACAAGCGTGAAGTAATGCTTAAATGCAAAAGATATAGAAAACAACATAGAACACAAAAATAAGTAGGAAACAAAGTAAAATGAAATTAAAAAAATGCACCACTATGAAGCTACAAGATTGCTCTGTCAAGATGGATACAGTTAGTTGCACAACGTTGAGTGCAAAGATCCCGAGAGTAACCAAGACGTGTTGAGAAAGACAATTGTGCGCTTGGGTGTGGACTCAGGAGTTGACAATGCGAAAATTCTACCAAGGTGGTAGAAAGGGGATAGAACAAAATGCTAGCTGAGAATGCTAAATATTTGGAGTGTCAAATAGAAAGCTTACAATTCTTGATGCTAACTTGCTTGCTTGTTAAAGAATATCCGGGACCAACCTTTTGATCATTGCTTGTCGGGGTATTTATAGGGCTGGGAGCATGTAAAAGGGGCAGTTTGAACACCACGTGCCTTGGGCCCATGTTGACTTGTCTATGTTGCACGTGCCATGCATGACCGTTGGGCTTGCATGACTATTGTAATGCTGGCATGTCATGCTGCAACTATTAGCATGCCATGTCATAATTACACCGTCAGCATCTAGAGATGTGTGCTAATGGTTCAATTAGGTGAAATGCATTGATGACACACAACCACCTACATGCTTTGCTATGCTTCGTAGAGTAGCATGCTTGGCATAGCGTAGCATCTTGTCGTACGTTCCGCTACATGTGGGTTGCATGCTTGCTACGCTACGTAGCATAGGATAGCATAGCGAGTGGCCTTAGTCACAAAAATTTGCCAATCTACAAACTTTGCTTCCTGCACTGCGAAACTTGTGAACTTGTTGATGTTGCCCTTTGTGTTGCATTCTGTCTCTTCCATAAAATTGCTACAACTCACGCTGCCATGTAGCTCAGCATAGCATAGTAGTAGACATGGTCTGCCACTTTCTAATGGAAAGAGACATTGTTGAAGGACTTGAGGTCGGGTGAGGGGACCGATTGCCTAGCTTTTGCTACACTATGTAGCATAGCGTAGCGTAGCACTTCATTCTACAATCATTTTTTGAAGCTTTCTATGCTACATAGCGAGGTGTAGCATAGTGTAGTAGACTTTGTGACTTACAAAACTTGTCGAACTATTTTGCACATTCTAAGTGCTTCTGTCAACTCCACGTGTTGCTTCTGAGTAGGCTATCAGTTGAGTAAACTACTTAGGTAGATAGGTAGGATGATTTGTAGAGCTTGTTTGCACCTAAAATAAAAAATTCCAAATTGGCTGGCCTAAATTTAGTGCGTGTTCTCCTCCTGAAGAACTGTCATAGTGCTACACGAATTGCAAAGCTTGGTGAAACAAGCATGCCTTCGAATTTTTGGGATGTTTCATTGGCCCCTCTTTGTCGACGTCTGGAGAACAGGCTCGTTAGATGTTGACAAAGAATACAAAATACCACAGAAGGTTGAATGCTAATGTTGCTGCTCGGTGAGTGTCGAGACATCGCTTGACTGCATTGGAGAGTGTTGCATTGGAGGGGAGAAGCAAAGCAGGGAGGAAGGAGGCACAGCGTAGCACAAAAATGAGGTTTAGCCGAATCCCTTGTCGGAGTGCTCATGAGGGAGTCGTATGTAGCTTACCTTTTCTTTCACTGGCCTTCAACCTCCTGTAGGATAGGTGTCTTTCCCAGGATGAGTTGCGTTACATCCGTGTAGGGTTTCAACCTACTTACAGATGATTTCCATGCAACAAGCTATGTTACACATTTCATGGAGTTTGCGCTAATGTTTCCCACGTAGCGACATGTTTTATGCACGTCATGGGGTTTACACTCTATTTCCCACGTGGCAAGATGTGTTACATGTGCCATGGGGTTTGCACTCCAGAGTAGTTAAGCTAGTTGAGGCATTCACTTCTCGATGCTATAGCATTTGCTGTTGTCGCAAGATGTGCCCTTGGCTAGCAAGGGCAAAGGTCTTGCTCACTTTAGACATTGTTGAAGCCCTTTGGACACCTTTACTAGTGTGTGGTGTCCAAAGTAGAAAGGCCAACAACGAATTTGGCAACATCTGCATGTAGGAGCTGGCGTCGGGGGTGCTGCTGTGAGTGCGGATGCACTGGAATCCCTGATAGGGGCATGCATTCCAATTTTAGCAATGGGATCAGCTACCACATAGCTAAACATTGTTGGAAGGGGGCTAGAGGGTAACAATATTTTGGCTGGCCCACAATACTACCGAAACTCCAGTGACAGGTACTAGCCAAGGAACTACCATTAGGGAAATGGGCCATGGCGATGGTAGGTTTGGAGGGCCAGTGTGATGTCATACGACATCTCCAAAGGATCAACATGATGCTAAGGGTGATGGCATTACGTATGTCCCAAACTGCATTCCCATTGTGTCATGAACTGCATTTTGGAACTACGATGACCCACCCATGCATTGGCATTGTGCCCGCTCGTTCGATGTGTATTTGGTGCTAGTGCATGCTAGGGATGTGATGCGAACCCAGTTTAAGGTCTTGGTAGAACTTGTGTAGGTTTAAGATCCTAGTGGACCATAGTGCTGGCTTAAGGTCCCCGCAGATCGTACATGCCAATTTAACATCATAGCAGATGTGTTGTGCTAGTTTATAGTCATAGCAGATTAGCTGTGCCAATTTTATGTCATAGCAAACGGTTGTCGCTAGTTTAACATCGTAGCAGATGCTGCTCGTTGCTATTGCTAGTTTATCATCGTAGCGGACACTACTGTAGCCATGCCAGTTTAACCTCGTAGCAGATGTTCACTCACCTGTGCCAGTTTTACGTCGTAGCAGATGGTTGCTTGCTTGCTCCATGCATTTAGACATAGAACGGCTTGAGGTACGAGTGATTCACAACGTTGGCGAACTCGTTACCATCCATGTATACTAGCTTGAAGGAACCATTCCTAAAGGCTTTAGTGACCATGTAAGGCCCTTCCCAGTTGGCTGAGAATTTTCTCACATGCTCACTGACAGCCTTGAGGACAAGGTCCCCCTTTTGTATTAGCCGTTGATGTAGGTTTAAACGGTGCTTTTGCTGCTGCTTGATCTGGTAGTGCTATATGTGTCTCAGCATCTGTGCATGTTTCTCCTCTATTAAGTTGAGGTTGATGATCCATGACTCATTGTTTTGGAGTTCTCTCATGATGTCAGATAGGATCATCTGGAGTGATGGTACCTGCAACTCAAGAGGCAACACAACTTTAGATCCATAAACAAGACTATAAGGAGTCTTACTTGTTACGGTTTTGCAAGTCATCCTATAGGCCCATAGAACGTAGAGGATTTGCTCGTGCCATTGCCTCTTGCTATTGTTAAGCATCCACTTTAGCAAGTTGATGATGGACTTATTTGTAGCCTCCGCCTATCCGTTCACCTATGGATAATAGGGGGAGGAGAATGATTGCTTGATACCTAGGTTGTTGCAGAATCTTTGGGTTTTTGTACTACTGAACTGTGGCCCATTATCAGTCAATATAGTCATTGGAAGCCCAAATCTCATTATGATGTTGTCCAGGATGAAGTTGCAGATTTGCTGAGACATCGTTTCCTCAGGGGAATAGCTTCTACCTACTTAGTAAAATACTTAGTGACGGTGATAATGAAACTATTCCCTATGGAAGACTTAAGTGTGATGGATCCTATGAGGTCTAGTCCCCATCGTTGGAAAGGCCATGTGATTTGTGTTGGATGTAGGTTTTCAGGTGAGATGTGTATCTATGGCACGTGTCACATGTTTTGACTTTTGACAGGTAGTCATGCTTCATGTGGGGCCAGTAGTACCCTAGGCATATAATTTTTACAGCCATAGCCCTAGGTGCTATGTGTCCACCGCAAAGCCCCTCATGCACTTCATTAACTACCTTCTATGCCTGCTTCCCACCCACGCATGCTAGCAATATCCCTTCATAGGAACGTTGGCATAGGACGTCATTTCCCATGAGCACGTATTTCCGGGCATGCTTACGGATAGTAGGTAAGCTTTAATGTTGGCATTCCACTCCTGGGTATCCTTAGCACTGACAGAGGCCACGTGTTCCACCTGAGTGATAGGATCAGTGCATTTGATAATCGAAGTTGTCAAGATTGTGAATGAATGTGGTGGAATGTTTAACACAAGGGTAGCTAAGCCATCTACCATGGTGTTTTCATTACATGGCACGTGTTGTACATCTGTGGTTGCAAATTGCTTAAGTAAGATTTTTTCTAGGTCGCAGTAGGATTGCAGGTGCATAGCCTTGTAGGTGTAGACTTTGGTGATTTGATTCACAACTAGTTGTGAATCTCCGTGGATTGCTAGGTGTTGTATGCGTAGTGCTTAGGTAGCTAAGATGCCTCTAAGTAGCCCCTCATACTCTGCCACATTGTTGGTGAAAGGAAACATGAAATTATAAGCAAGAGGGTGCATTTCCCCATAAGGGAACATAATGATCGAAGTTGCACTACCTCCTCATGTGGTTGAGGCACCGTCAAAGTGTCAAATGTCTTCAAGATGCGATGGGACGATGTTGATATTGCTAACGTGTTCGTTTGGGAATTCAGGGTCTATGGTTGCCTGGTCATCAATGGACGAGGCTGTGAGTTGGGTTGCTATAAATTGATCCTTCATCAACAATTGACTTACATAGTGTAAATCAAACTCTGCGGTTATTGCCTTCCATCGGGCTATCCGGCTGCTTTCGTATAGGTTGTTAGTGATAGCCTAGAGTATGTCGCTTTTGAAAATGATGTTAGTTGTACTGTGGAATAGGTAATGCCTCCACTTTTTTAGTGTGAACACTAAGGTAAGCAAATTCCTCTCCACTTTGTTGTATTTCACCTCGTGTGCTATTAGTGCATGGCTCAGATAATACACTGGTATCTCAAACCTGTCATCTCATTTCTGACATAGTAGTGCTGCAATAGATGTGTCGAATGTGGTGAGGTAGATGAAGAAGGGTTTATCCATGTGTGGCAGATGCACAGTTGGGAGGTGTAGAAGCTCCTTCTTCAGGTCATCGAAGGCCTATTGACATTGGGTTTTCAACTCGAAGTTAACCCTCTTCTTTAGAAGATGTTGCATGGGGTGTAACTTGTCGGTCAACCTTGCTATAAACCTTCTAATGAATTTTACCCTACCTTGCAAGCCATGTAACTCCTTAAGGTTTGTGGGAGGTGCTAGGTTGGAAATGGCCTTGACTTTGTCAAGGTCCACCCATATTCCAGCCTTCGATACCACGAATCCCAACATGTGCCTAGTTTTCACCCCAAAGATGGACTTCTTAGGATTGAGGCATAAGTCATGCTTTTGACAGCACTTGATAACTACCCCTAGATCACATGGGTGATCAGCTGCCTTCTTAGACTTGACTGCTATATCATCCACATAGTTGTTTAATCTTTCTAGGATAGAGTCGCTAAAAATGTACGTCATGGCTTGCTCATAGGTTGCTCCATCATTCTTGAGCCTGAAAGGCATCATGGTGTAACAGAAGGTACCCCATGGGGTCATGAAGGTTTTTGTTAGCTGGTGCTCTAGGTTGATGCAGATTTGGTTGTATCTAGAGAAACCATCCATGAATGATAGTAGAGCATGACTAGCTATGGTGTCGATGAGCTGATCGACACTTGGAAGTGGGAAGTTGTCCTTGATCATTTCTTTGTTCAAGTCTCAGAAGTCTATACAAATTTGTATTCCTCCCATTTTCTTCAAAACCACAATGATGTTAGATACCCATTCCAAGTAGTCAACTATGTGGATGAAACTAGCTTCATATAGCTTGGTGATTTCATCCCTCACAGGTAGTACGATTTTTGGATTAATTTTGTGAGCCTTCTGCTTGACTGTCTTCATACGTGGATCTAGGACGATGTTGTGCTGACTCAGCTGTGGATCTAGACCCAGCATGTCATTGTATAACCGTGCGAAGACATGGATGTTGTCTTGTAGAATCTTGGCTATGTTTTTATGCATCTGTGCATCTAGGAGGGAGCTGAGTTTTAACATTTTCCCCTCCCCCTTGGACATGGTAATAGGCATCTCGATGAGAGGGTCCTCGGTTACATCCCCGACCTCTAAGTCTAGGGTTTGGACCAGATGCTCGGGCCAATCTGGGGATGCTTCTAAGGATGCTATAGTGCTAGCTGTGGTTGACCCCTATTCGATCATGTTGGGGTTCAACTATCTTGCAAGCTTGCCATCTGGACCTGCTAATGTTAAGGATGTGGAGAGATCGCGATGGATTTCCATCTCTTGCTCGACCTACCAAAACGAGGTGAAAGCCTGGTTAAGAGGCACCTGTTAGTAGAGATTTTGTATAATGAAAATTTGGAAAATAATAATGAGATGTAACTTGCGAAGTATGATGATATAAAGATTAAAAGCTTGCTAGTTTAAGATCATGGCTGACTGTGAAGGCATAAGAATATGAAGCTTGTTAAAAAATGCAAACTGCTGATGCAAAAATGTGAAACTGCTAGAAGTTGCGAGAATGCCAATGCAAAAGTGTGAAATCACTAGAAAATGTGAAACTTCCCATGTAAAAGTGTAAAACTGTTAACATGCGAATGCCAAGCTACTAGTTTAGTTTCATTGTGGACTACCAAATTGTAACATGCAAAATTGTAACATGCAAAACTGGTAGTATGCAAAACAAGAAATTGCGAGTATGAGAAATTTAAAACCATTAATGCAAAAATGCGAACTGTCAACATGAAAACATGAAACCGCTAGAAATTGCAAAGCTGCTAATGCGAAAGTGTGAAATTGCTAGTTTAATGTCATTGCGGATTGTGAATGTCTAACAAGGATGAAACTGCTAGTTTAGGATCTTTTCGGACCGTTAAAGGTGCAACTACACTAGGATTGCTAGTTTAAGGTTGTTTTTGGATTGGTAATGCTATGATTGCTAGTGAAAACACCACAAAAATTTTGGCCTAGCACTTTCAGACAAGATTCAAGCTTAGTCATGCAGCCACCCAAGCATGAATACAACATGACCAAACTTGGAGGCCTCCAAAGCAGCCATTGATGATTCATGATTCAATAGGCAGGGTCCCCCCAGAGCCCATAGGTGACTACACCAACTTTCGGCATCTAGAATCAAAATTTTCAGGCTCAAAATGCTTGGTTTTGGCTAAGTACACTTTGGTTACATTTTCATACACTACACAGCGTAAGGATCAGCGTCACCAACTTTTGGAGCCCGAAAACTGAGTCAAAATAGGACAAAATCAAGAACAAGGACCTCCTATGACCTTCACCAAGGCCCCCAAGAACTCCCAACCTCTATAAAATTAAAATTTTGGCCTTAAATGAGGTGTTTTCAGTTGCTTACGCTGGAGCTACATTTTCATACGCTGCACAGTGCATGAACAGTGTAACCAAACTGAAACAACCCAATTCAAGAATCTCAAGGTAAAATTTTGACATGGATTCGACTCATGGGGGCTGGGTAGTAGTTGTGTATGTTCACAAGCTCTAGAAAATCAAAATTTTGTCCTCAAATATGATACTTTTAGTTGTTCACATTGTACAACATGACCATCGCATGACCAACCAAAAACAGATGAAACCAAGCAGTTTCTAGCAAGTTTTCATCATGGAATACATCCCCAGAGGACAGGAAACAGGCCTACTTGCTCACAGGCCCTTGAAAATCCAACTTTAGGCTTCAAAAGATGCATTTTTTAGTTAGTCATGCTAGGGTCACACTTTGGTCACGTTGCACAGTGTAACCATAGTGTGACCAAACTAAACAGGCTTGAAACAGAAATAAAACAGAGTCAAAATCAATACCCAGACCACCCCAAAGAGTAGGTAGCAGTTAGGCATAAAAAAAAGGGGATTTGCATCCAAAAATCAGCTCAAAATAGAGCATGAACACTTGGTCACGCTGGGATCACACTTTGGTCACGCTGCACAGCGTGACCAACCAAAACAGATCCGAAACAGCCTCTGAATGAGCTCAAATTTGACAAGAAGCACCCTCTAGACCTCAGGCATCTAGATCCACTCTTGGAATAGGCTTCAAAGGTCAAAAAAGGGCTGCAAATTCATCATTTTTATTTCATACACTGGATGATCACACATCGGATGCTAGACACTGAAACCAAGATGCCAAGACACACCAGACCATAGTTTCAAAACGTCAAAGATAAAATTCTTTGTTGTAGGAGAGCATTATTTTGTAAATTTACTTTTGTTATTCTTTGAGCATGCTAAGCTCTTAGGTTGTGGATTGCTCATGCTAGCGTAAGACTTGGTCATGCTAGATGCTGTACATTATAACATTTTGTGCATCCAGTTAATGCACACACCTATCAACTGATCCAAATTTTTCTCACCCCACAACCACTGATCTTCTCCCAGATTTGAATCTCACACCCAAAACCCTATAAGTCTCCTATTTTTCCACTAGATCAGGGTTCAAAAAATTTGAATCTCATACACATAGGAAATCTAGACATCAATCTCATACGCTGGGCTTCATACAAACTTGGATGTTGTACACTTGCGATCAAAAACCTGCATGTTCCCAGCATCCGTTCTCATTCATCAGCGCTAAACATCCACCTTGCAACCACTCCGCAACTACGTTCTAACTGGTGTACATTCTAATTATTTATCAATACAAATAGTTTGCATTATTTCCCAGATTCTTATAGTTTACATTATTGTCCCTGTTCACATTTTCCTATTTTCATTATTTATCATTTAAACAGTTTACATTTGTTTTCATTTGTTTACGTTCAATTTTTCATTTGTTTATGTATAACCCAACACATTGCAATTGCGTACATTTGGGGAAGTCCTTTTTGATCCACGTGCAAACCATTAAAGGCACTTTGCCTCTATTGATTTCCAGCTTGCCCTTAGGCGAAGGCAGGGTCTTACTATTTCATCCGTAGATCTCTCGGTGTCTGATCATTGTAGCCTCTCACTAATGATTTTAGATGGTATAGTAAATTGGTGCTAGAAGGAGGGCCCTCTCTCTATTAAATCCACCTCTTAGCATCCCAGATCCAACATTCACACATTGCTATCATTTCCAGCGTTCCGACTCTACGTTGTTCCTACTGTTCAGGCACTGTTTCCTGCTGATAAATCCTGTGTTCCAGTCCAGATGCTATTTTAGAGTTTTCCAGGCATGCTCCTACTTGAATCACAATGTCTTGCACCTTCCCCTCTCAAATCTAGATGCTTCCCTTAGCATCCTGCACTCTCTGCCAGTTTTAGACATTGTTTACCGCATCCCTCATCCTTATCTCTCTATTTTGATGCTATTCACAACATCTAGATCTAATTTTTCTTCTTAGATGCTGCGTCCAGCTCTTAGTTTTCTCACCCAGGCACCCCATCCAGTGTCTAGACACTGTGCCTTAGCTTTAGACGTTGTACCTAGTTTACACACGCTGCAGTTGTTCATGTTGCTGTTGGTCATGCTACAATTGGTCACGCTGTAGTTGGTCATGCTGCAGTTGGTCACGTTGCCATTGGTCATGCTATAGTTGATCATGCTGTAGTTGGTCACACTGTAGTTGGTCATGTTGCCATTGGTCACACTGCCATTGGTCACGCTGCTGTTGGTCACATTTCTGTTGGTCACATTGCCATTGGTCATGCTGCAGTTAGTCACGCTGTATGACACCACTCCTTTGGCGTTCACACCCCATTTTCCTAACATTAGCACCATACACTGCTCCTCACCCTACCTCATATGCTGTGCACATTAATTATACACTGCACCTCTTGAAAATCCTTGTCCACTGCTCCTGGTGTTCATACGCTACAATACATTTTTATACACTGAAACACCTTTGTACACTACTCAACACTTAACCATATTCTCTCTCTCTAACACTTAGCCATTTATTTTCTTTCTCTTATGCTGTTACATTTAGACACTTTAACAATGGACCCCGTGCACACCAACACCACCATCATGCCTGTTACTGACTTTAGTACCACAATCTTGGGCCCTGTCATCGCCGCTGAGTCCATAGTTGCCCTTGGCAAGATGAATCCTCAGGGGCTATCTCATCGGTCACTGAGACTGCAAGGTAGGGATTCGACGCTCACCATCCTAACTCCCGAACAATATAACTTTATTTTTTTTAAAATCCAAGCTAACCTGTTCGTTGATCAAAAAAAACTAGAAGCAAAAAGACACTATGAGCTAATCCACAAAGGAGGCCATGACTTCATTGCCATTTCCTATGATGTCATCCCACTCACTAAATCCCACCATGAACTCCTATCATGACTCCTCATGGCAAGGAACCAAACCTCACACCAACCCACCATAGAATCTCAAAATGGAGATGAGGAAGACAATTTCGTGGCTCAATCCGAACATGGGGATTCATACCATACTCTCAGTCTGCATATTTATGCGAACCTATTATTTCACCCTTTCATGGGAGAAACCATGTCTCTTCATACAGTTAAAAGCACTCAAGCACACATGCCCCAACAGGAAGTACCCACTCTTATTCCCACTCTCCCTATGACTGATACTCAATTCAATATACCCATCCCCACTATTCCTCCGGTCACCATGTTATCCCCTCTCTTACAAGTACAACCCCAACAACCCCCCTCTCAAACTAATGTAGGAGCAAGTTTCCCACCCTAAGTAATCGGGACGCCATCCGTGATACCCGCTTCCACATCTACACACTTCATCCCACCAGTGTAGGTTCATACCATAGCCCCGACTCCTCTAGTACAACACCAGGTATAAATTCTCCCTTTACAATCCATAGTTAGCCAATGGCCCACCCCTATCACTCAACAACAACAAAAACAACCTAAAACTTATGGTATGCTGCCCTTAGCCACACCCACTATAAATATTCCACAAGTGCAACATCTGACCACTCAAATTTCTTCTTTCTTGTCCACTGTACAACAATCTAACTTGCATACTACACAACATAACCAACTTGCCACATCACCTAGTGCCCAAGACTGGGCCAAAGCTAAAAAATGATGCAAGAGCTAACCAACGAGGTAAAACGCCTCAAAACTACTAACAATGAAGAGCTTAAAGTATTAAACTTTTACCAAGATGATCCTATTAGCTCTTCGGACCCACCACTAACCTTACCCAAAGGAGTTTATTTGCTCAACTAACCAAATAAAATGGGGAAGGAGATCCCAACACCCATCTAGTCACATTTAGACTAGAATGCCTGTTGCTTCAGGCCTGGCCCCACACAATCTTGCGTGTGTTCACCATATCCCTCGCTGGCAGAGCATTAGACTAGTACCAAGCCTTGCCTCGTAACTCCATATCCTCTTTGGAGGATCTATTACACCAGTTCATTACTAGGTTTAAATACAACCTGAAACCTGAAGCAACCTTGGATATTCTGATATAGGTAAAACAAGCATTTCTTGAACCTATACAAAAATTCATCTAAAGATGGAAAGAAGCACTCAGCGAACTTCATGAGCCAATCCCAGAAACATACCTTCTTACGATTCTTAAGGGAGCAGTAAATGATTTTGTCAAATCAAAAATGTACTATCTAAATGTGTGCACTCTAAGCCAAGCTTTTGTACAGATTAAAAACATAGAAGAGGTAGCCCAAAATAGCCATGACCCTTCTTACTCAGCCTTTAAAAATCAACACACTAAAAAAGATAAAGAAAAGGCTAAAGAAACAGTAGAAATAGTAGCAGAGACTCAATCCACCAATGTGGGACAACAAGGTAGACCACCTACTACTCCCGTCAACTATGAGAGAACCTCTCCTGCACATACACCTGAATTGTCTACCACGCAAGCTACTAACACAGGTCATGCATGTATGTTTGAGAGGAAAGACCGTGCTCAATACACACTACTTCCCATGAAGCCTTCATAGCTGTTAGATCAACTTTTGAAGGCTGGGGCCATTAAACACAAGTAGTTGTCTCCAGCGGTAGCCCAGAGACATGACCAATTTTGTGAATTGGTCAAAAACCCAAGCTTGGAAACTACAAATGAGCCTTCTGTTCCAATATGTTTTGGACTAGATCGGTTTTGCAAGTACCATCAACAGAATGGGCATGGTACTGATTATTGTTTCACCCTCAAATAAGACATATAACGTATGATTGATAGGGGTGAAATAACATTTGACAATGCCAACCCTGTTAAACCGCAGAATCAATCTATGGGTGTGTACGAAGATCCCCTTAATACTAAGGAAGCTCCTTATGTTATTAACACGATCCATGTTGAAAATGAGCAAGGAATGCCCAAAAAACCTTTCGTGATTCTTGTCCCTTCTATAGCACTGACATCATCCCCACAATCTTTCTATCCCACATACAATCTACCTACCCCTCAAAAACCATTTGTCATTTGTGCACCCCCTGCCAATGTAACCACAAATGTGCAACTGCCTACCCGGACCACTTCCTTTATGATCCAAGTACCACCTACGATTGCAACCATGGAGGTACAACCACAAAACCGACCAACTCCCTTCATAATCAGAGTACCCAAACACGTTGATCTTCAAACTTCTACTCCTCAACTGGAAACCAAATTGACCTCATTCATCATCAAGGTGCCTAAATACCCTAACATGCAACCACCTCCAACTATTCAACCAAAACCCCAACCCGCTCCATTCATAAGTCCCAAAAAAACCTGATGTTCAAACTCCCACGGTTCTCCCACGACCTTCTTGGAAATGCCTCATTGATGGACTACCTAGGGAATGGTTGAAAAAAGAATGTCTAATTCTTGAATTGGGGCCACCAAAATCCACTCCCTTAAATGTTGTACCTATGGCTCCGACAACTGATGAGCCAAGCATGAGCCATGAAAACAAAAAATCAGGAATGCTAGATACATCAAACCTAACCCTCACATTAGACCACATGAAAACCATTCCATAAGAGATACAACTGTTAGGTTCAATGGACCAAGTCTCAACCAACAAGAGT
Organism: Gnetum montanum; assembly: GCA_015680685.1. Lineage (NCBI taxonomy): Eukaryota > Viridiplantae > Streptophyta > Gnetopsida > Gnetales > Gnetaceae > Gnetum > Gnetum montanum. The sequence goes on along the minus strand of MNCI01006964.1, from coordinate 647,341 downwards.
ATACCAAATAGTAAAGACTTGGCCAGTGCCCTAACTCAGGTCACACAGCCACTCAAAAAAAATACATCTTTAAGCTTGTATGACCTAATGATGACTTCTCAAGTTCATCGTGAAGCCTTAGTATGCATGTTCACATCGATCCCATTCAGCGAAGACTTGCCTACAAATGAACCTTCCATTCATGCGGTAATGTCTCCATATCAAGGATCAAGAGCTACATCACTAGGCTTCAACACAGATAATATAAAAATAGATGAAAAAATAGGAGGAGTCACCACTACACCCATGTTCATAACTATACAAGTAAATCAATTTAAAATACATAGGGTGCACGTAGATGACGGGGTAGCCACGAACGTAGTACCATACCTCGTCATCGAACAGTTACTGCTAACTAAACAAATCAAACCAACTTCCGTAACATTCCTGAAATCGTTCAGTGGATCATGCATAGTTATCAAAGGAACACTAACTTTGGATTTCATAGCAAGGGACCAGTTCCCCATAGGAGATGAATTTGTAGTTGTAGATGAGATGCCTAGATTTAACTTGATATTGGGATGACCATGGTTAGCCCAATTAAAAGTAGTATCCTCACCCATCCACCAAGAGATTCACCTACCTTACAAGGGCGGTGAAATAATTATACATAGTGATGTGGCTACATATAACATTTCATCACACATAGACACAAACCAAGGCTCAGAGGTCAAATTCAATGAGGCTAAATAGGATGACACTACTATTGAGCTTAAACAGGATGCCACACCCATTGACAACCAAAATGATAACCATCTCCAAACCGTGATCCCCCAAAAGATATAGAAACATTACAAAACATGGAAACATCAAAGCATGCTGACATAGGAGTTATTCCTCTAGACATCTCATGGTCAGAATTACCATTTAACATAATTAGCGAAGGAGACGTTGAATATACGATCACACCGACATGCCTGACACACCCTGTTAATCTTCAAAAATTAAAGAAGCTAATAAACTATTAAAACTACTACTCATCTTAAATGACATTAAACCACTACTCATCCAAAATGACGTTAAACTACTACTCATTCGAAATGACATTAAACTACAATTGTCCAAAAAGATGTTAGAATACCACATGTCTACAATGACATAAAACTAGCCATGGTCAGAAATGGCTAGTTTACTTTAAAACCCACTGAAATAGTTTGAATCTCTTGTTTTCTTGTGGCCCAAAATGGCCTTAAACTAGAACAAGTTACATTTCCATTTTTTTAAAATCACATTCTTTGTTTGCATGCATAGTTGCATCCTTGCCTTGCAAATTACTATTCTCCTTACATTTCTTCTACACTATTATCATTTTAGTTACATTCACACTTATATTTACAAATAGTTAAACAAAAAAAAAAAAAAATTAAAAAAAATAAAAAAAAAAAAAAATCATTTGTGTTTACACTTGTGTCTATCAAAAGTTTGGATAAAACTTAAAATAAAAAAAAACTTGAACAGCTTAAAATAAAAAAATAACAAAAATGTGTATAAATGGATAATATCAAATGTTAACATTGTATCATACATTTATTTTCATACAATGCACAAAATTTCAAAAAAAAAGAAAAGAACATAACTAAGCTAATAACAATAACAAGTTAAATTAAACATCAGCGCTAGGAGGGGCTTGATCCCCAAACTCATCTGCATCATTGGATCCTGCTCCACTGGGGCCACGATCATCATCATCATGTCCCTTCAAAAAACAAAAAGTAGAAGAAAAATAATAACTAAATAGTAAATAAAAAAAAGCATTCACTGGAAAACAACAAAAAAATGTTACAAGACCAAAATACTTACAGACAAAGAAGGTTTGAGTTTGAACTCTATACAACAAAGAATCTCTTCTTTTAGTACACACAACCAACCTTTTTCTTCAAGGCCTAAATCCACATTGGCTATGGCTTTTCCCTTGTCCATACACATCCATGTGGGATGTTTAAGAGCAAATTGGCCTACCAAGACCTTCCCAGAAGTAGTAGTGATGGATCTCTCAGGAGACCCTTGCACTACAGTGCACTCAACGAACTTATCATGGGAGGATCGTAGACCCAAACCCTGGATGAACATTTCCAATCGACATTGTTCAACAGACACTTCTTTTAGCCATCTCTTGTATTGGTATTTTTGGTCTCTCTGGTCCTTGCCCCATTTTCATACCTTGGCAGTGAAGGTTTTCCAATCTTGGCACTTCTAGTTTAACAAATCGATTTGAGCCCTTTACTTAGCCAGCTCCCGAGTCACCTTTACTTTGTTGTTTAACACATTCCAATATCTAGCATAGGTGATCTCAGAAGTTTACCAAGTATTGTCCCCCACCAACCTAGTAGCCACAAACTCATAACATGATTTGTAATCATTTCTTTCCTCTGTTACCTTGGCATTATCATTTTCAGCCATTTGAACTTTCTTCCACAGCTGTTCAATGGAACGTCTGCAAGTCTAAAGAGCTTTAGCATTTTGCACTACACAACCTGCAACTGCATCATAAATCATCCTTGGAACTTGCCTAATCTCTACAGGAATTTCAGGAAGGCCATCAATATGGGTGGCCTTGGATGGGTCCCATTCAAGTTTTACATCAACCAATACAAGAAGCATAACTCAGCCAATCAAAAGTTAAGACAAGTTCAAACAAAATAACGAAATCCACTAAAAGCACATAGCTAATTTAGGGTCAACCTCCTGAAGGTGATTAACCACTTCATGGACAATGTCGGTAACAAAGTCTATCTTGTTAGGCATTTCAGTCCACGGTTTAGGTTCATTCATTGAGCATGAACCAACTCGGGTAGTCGTTTCAGCTGGTGCGTGTAAGCTAGGTACTTTTATTCGAAGATTAGGAGCCTCCACCGTTTCAGCGCCCAAGTCTTGTAATAATAAAAGAAAAGCTAAACATAAAAAAACTAGAAAATATATATATATAATAATATATATATATATAGTAAATATACCACAATAAATAAAACATACCAAAAACCCCTTGGTCGGTCAACTCCGGTGGATCACCAAGATGTAATGTTCCCGCAAAGAAGCCATCAAACATTTCACTCTCCTCACTGGAGTGTTGAAGGACATCTATACCTTCAGCAAGATTTGCTTTCATTTCTCCTTCTACATGTTCTTCCACACATGCCTCTAGGGAGATGAGAATCTCCCTAATCTCTTCTATGTTAGCTTCTTCTCTTTCCTCAACTTAATTAGTGGGAATCGCTTCTAGTTCAACCACTGGAGCTTGTTTAGCCCTTTCTATTTTAGGGGTTTTCTCTAATAACATTCATAAACTCAAAATTAGCATCACATAATAAGTGAATAAAATCAGAAAACATAAAACACTAACAATAAATAAAATGTACTTACCACACTCTGGCAACTTGAATCTAATACGTTTTATTCTTGGTGGGTTAGCTTCTGGAGCTAGTTCCCTAGGATGTTTAGGTCTTTGTACCTTGGATTTAGCTTTTCTCATCATTTCTTTAATCACCCAATCAACTCTCCTGGTAGTGTAATGCAAACTAGCTGGTTCCAACACTACGCTATCATGTGTATGGTAAGAAACACTAGCTTCACCCTTGTTGTGATGCAGACTGATTCCTCAACGCTTTCGAGAGCATCTTGAGACCTGGTAAGATCAAACAAGTGATGAATCCATTGATGAGATAGTTGTACATGGTCCCTCAATATATTCTTATTACCCACGTGGACCACTAGGAACCGAGCTAGTTTGTGAAGGTAACCTATAAAGAATGCAAACGTGAAATGGGACTGTGCCTTCACGTTCAAGCACAATCTAACAATCTCCCAATGGATACCCGAAAGTAGAAATTATGCCTAGTTATAATGCATCCCAGTCTCTAAAATCAAGCACATGATACACACAGACTCTACCCCAAGAGCTCTCATTTGAGATAGAGACTTGGAAAATGCACACGCTCTAAATAATGGGTACAATTGATTCACCTCTGTCACTTTAGTGTTCCCTTGCATAGGGAAGCCTTTAGGACCTCGCTTCATTCATAGCCATTCCTCCAGTTCTTTAACCACACACCCCTCTCTATTTTCCTGGTTCACTGCAATCGTGGCACCTGCTGATGGTACACCAAAGGGATCCGAAAAGAACTCGGTAGTTAGATGGAACACAACATTTACCCCCTGAACTCACGTACAAAAATAGGTCACTTCATCATTGAAAGAATCAACAATGAAAACCATTTCAGTCATGGAGACAATAGGAGTTAAGGTAGTGAATAGATCCAATAGACCAACATCAGTTGGGCAAGTGATAACATGTTGAGATGCCTTAGTATGCAACCATCACTACGCATCTTCTGTCTCCTCAAATTTCATGAATAAAGTACCCTTGGTATGCCTAGTTATGATGACAACCCCACCTAGGGTAACATCTGCTACAATGATATGTTAAAAAAAGATTAAAATCATGATAAACAATGGGGTAGCAAGGACAAAAGAAGGTTCAAAACATAATCACTTACCATTAACAAAGGGATCAGGCATACTTGGAATTGGATCAACCACTGGAGGAAACATAGGATCGTTACAAGACCAATCTTTATGTAGCCACCCACAAGCTTCACACCGCTCAAAGGCCCTAGAATACTGTTTGTGATAATGGACAAGCACACCCTTGGTTTGGGCTAACATGACACCAGGAAGAGTGGGGACCACTAGAAAAGCCTCCAAGGCTGTACATGTCAAGTCAAGTCCGTCATCATTCTTATGCATTCCATCTTCATCGAATCAGAGCCTACGAAGAAACGATGATCAAACATCAACAACAGTGTAATATCAAAACAAGTAAAATAAAAGAAAAATCAAAAGAGCTTACCTATCTACCCTGTATATTGTTCCAAGCCCATTTTGGAAAAATGTATGTACATGGAAAGATAGGAAGAGGGTACTATTGTTGTTGTAGTGATTGCAAGATTGTAACTCCCACACATGAGTCAAAGGGTGGCTTGATCGAGGACCTTCCACAGGACCATCACCAACTTCAAATAGCCCCTCATCCACATCAACAACAAATGCCAATATACCATTGGATGAACTAGGCATTAGGGTCTCAACAACACTACGAGCCACTTCTTCACTTAGATGAGACCAAATCACAACACTGAAGCCCTGCAAGATAAAGGATAGGAACTCGCTAGCACTCGGGTGAAACCATAACACTTGTGACCCATGCATCAGGTTCCATAGCACCAAACCATGTGAGAACACCTATGAACTCCATCATCAAGAGAAAGGGTTTAAAGCCCCTGCACACAGCCACAAATTAAAATAAGCATACATAAAACATAAAACCCAAAACACATAGAACACATAAAACCTTTGTCCTGGAGTTAAGAAAATAAACTGACACCATACCCAACCCATAACTTAAAACACAAATAACACTTCATCCTAGAATCATGAAGATAAACTGATACCATAGATCGTCTTGGAATCATGACAATAAATTGATACCACAGATGGTCCTGGAATCATGATGATAAAATAATACCACAGATCGTCCTGGAATCATGAAGATAAACTAATAACATAGAGCGGTCCTGGCATCATGACCTAAAAATGATACCACAGATAATCCGGCATGAAAATAAACTACCACACTCTCATCTGACAGAGTTCACTAAGACTATAAATTAGCTTGCCTCTCCATAGTCTGCCACAACTATAAACTAGCATTGCATTTTCCGCTACGATGCTAAACTAGCAATGTCCAATGGGTATGACGTAAAAATAATCCATGATAGTCCACCAAGACTATAAACTAGCAACTTCTTCACTGGCCTACTAATCTATTTCTGTAATCAAATGACATGTCTTCATCAGCCTGCTGCATGAATTCATCACATGGACTCTAACAACATTGTTGTTGCTCAATTTTGTTTGCCTACGGTTGCATGCGGTGTCTCCATCACATCGGTTGCATCCATGTTTAAAGTATTAAGCTAACTCATTCACTCATGGTTTCCTTGTCTTCTTCGAGTTGTGTTTGTAAGATGATACTCAAAGGTGTTCGTACATGGATGCACTCCATCACGGCGATGAGGTACCACATTGTTCTTGATGCATGTAACCAGGTTAATCAAACCATTCACAAGTACATTTCAAATTCCTCAAACATCCCTTATTCCCTAATATGTTTTCTCTACCCTATTCAATTACATTTCCCAAATACATCCCAGTCACCCCAAAACTCTGAACACATTGTTGCATACTATAACTCTCCAGGCAGTTGCAACAGACAACTCAACACATGAAATAGATACAAGCACATGAGCACGAGTATAAAATTGAAAGAAAGCTCTGTTTTAAAAAAAGATACATAAAAAAAATCAAAGAAAAAAATCCATCATAAGACCTTTGGCACTTCCCATGCAAGCCCCAGGCGAGAAGGTAGTTGTCTTGGAAGAAAACACTTGTGTCTCAAACAATCATGTTGCATCCCACTGCGTGGCTTTGGCTGTTGGACAACGGGTTCCCTTTGACACTCAACAAGGATTTTGTTTCTCCAAAGAATGCACCACCTCACCACATGGCTTTGGTTATGACAACGAGTTCCCTTAAGTAGGATACAAAAGTCTTGTTCCTCCAAAGGACACACATCCCATGCCTTAGTGCCAAGTCCGCTAGATACTGGCTATTGACAAGGACCAACATGATATGTTCACACAAGAGCATTCCTCTTCCCAAAGTTAAACAAAATCATCCCTTCATCAATCCCCAATTTCACAATTACAAAAATTCTCCCTATATATCTCAAAACCTCATTTCCCGATCCCATGTACTTCTAAACATAGTGTGATGACATTTGGCCAAGTGCCAAAGAACAATGGTTGATACCCAGTTGCTTGTGGTGTTTTCTACTTCTTTGATGATGCCTCTTAGGTAGATTCCTCTAGGTGTCAACAAAGAGGGACCAATGAAAACACCACAGAAATTTTTGCCTAGCACTTTCAGACAAGATTCAAGCTAAGTCATGCAGCCACCCAAGCATGAATACAGCATGACCAAACTTGGAGGCCTCCGAAACAACCCCCGATGATTTAGAATTCAACAAGTAGGGTCCCCTTGGGGTCCACAGGTGACTACACCAACATCTAGAATCTAGAATCAAAAGTTTCAGGCTCAAAATTCTTGGTTTTGGCTAAGTAAACTTTGGTTACATTTTCATACGTTGCATAGGGTAAGGATCAGCGTCACCAACTTTTGGAGCCCCGAAACTAAGTCAAAACAGGCTAAAATCAAGCACAAGGACCCCCCCATGACCTTCCCCAAGGTTCCCAACAACTCCTAGCCTCCATAAAATCAAAATTTGGGCCTTAAATGAGGTTTTTCAGTTGCTTACGCTAGAGCTACATTTTTATATGCTGCACAGCCCATGAACAGCATGACCAAGCTAAAACAACCCAATTTAAGCATCTGAAGGAAAATTTTTAACATAGATTCAACTCCTAGGGGCTGAGCAAAAATTTTGTATGTTCACAGGGTCTGGAAAATCAAAATTTTTGCCTCAAATATGAAACTTTCAATTGTTCACGTTGGGATCCCATTTTGGTCACGTTGTACAGCATGACCACAATGTGACCAACCAAAAACAAATGAAACTAAGTAGTTTCTAGAAAGTTTTCATCATGGAATACATCCCTAGAGGATAGGCAATAGGCCTACTTGCTCACAGGCCCCTAAAAATCCAACTTTAGGCTTCAAAAGATGCATTTTCTAGTTAGTCATGCTAGGGTCACACTTTGGTCACACTGCACAGCGTAACCACAGCGTGACCAAACTAAACAGGCTTGAAATAGAAATAAAACAGAGTCAAAATCAATACCCAAACCACCCCGTAGAGTAGGTAGTAGTTAGGCATAAAAAAAGGGATCAGCATCCAAAAATTAGCTCAAAATAGAGCATTAACACTTGGTCACGCTGGGATCACACTTGGTCATGCTGGGATCACACTTTGGTCATGCTGCACAGCATGACCAACCAAAATAGAGCCAAAAAAGCCTTCAAATGAGCTCAAATTTGATAAGAAGCACCCTCTAGACCTTAGGAATCTAGATCCACTCTTGGAATAGGCTTTAGAGATCAAAAATGGGCTCCAAATTCATCATTTTTGTTTCATACGCTAGATGATCACACACTGGATGCTGGACGCTGACACCAAGATGCCAGGACACACCAGACCACAATTTCAGAAGGCCAGAGATAAAATTCTTTGTTGTAATAGAGCATTATTTTGTAAATTTTCTTTTGTTGTTCTTTGAGCATGCCAAGCTCTTACGCTATCAATTGCACATGCTAGCGTAAGACTTGGTTATGCTAGATGCTGTACATTGTAACATTTCATGTATTCGGTCAACGCACTCCGCATTAATCGAAGAGAGAGAGCAGCAAGTTTTCCATTCTCACCATAAAAACGAAGAGCCCACATTGGAGCACAAGGTAATTTCGAAGCGTGGAGCAATTGTGCTAGCAACTAGCAAGACGAGTTTTTGCATAGCGAAGAAGGGAAATATGCAAGTAGGATGATGGCTCCTAAGAAGGAACATACTCATTTGGTGCTTACAAACCCTGGGGCATGTGACACAAGTGTGCATCGCAGCAAGGAAGGACACGCCATTGACCTAGTAGGTTACTATGCTTCCTCTACAATTCTGTTATCATTTTTTGTTTTCTGCTTTTGTTGTGTATCCTAGTCTCAGTCATCTGCATTTTCTATCATTGCATCATTTTGGCCTTTGCATCGTCATTGTCGCTACTTCGGCCATGGCAGATGCAAAGAATGTTATGTCATAGTTGCATGTAAGGTCGCTTAAACCGCCACTACCACGGTTGTCATAACCGCAGGGGCTTAGACAGTTTAAGTTACTTGGCCCTCGAATGGCATAACATGGAACCCTCAGAAGGGCTAGGCCATGTGATGCTACAGTGAGACATGTGTTTTATTAGGGCATGTTGTTAATTATTATTTTCCTATGCTAGTCTATTTTTGCTAGCACTTGCGCTTTCATGTTCTTACTACGCTATGCATAGGAAGAGGATTGTGCTACACTATACGCATGAACTATTAGGTGTTGCTACATTGCATGTGTATTACACTTAGACATGATGCTAACAATTGCTGATTGTGTTGCGTAGGATGGGGATGAGGCCTAGGCTGATTATTTTAGAGGTTAGAGGGGTCCTGTGTCATGTGAACAAACCTGTGGCTAATGCTCCTCCTCCCCAGATATTTATGGGAGAGTGAGGGATCTGGTTTAGGAAAGGGGCACAAGAATTCCTACAATTCCTCCTCGACCACTTTAGTATGATTGTTTGGTCATCACTAGAGGAGGAGGTGACTGTCGTAACAAAAGCCTTTTTGCTTGGGGCAAGCTGAGGCATTCTAAGGTTTCTGACCAATAGGGCAATCATGGGCAAGTAGGGAGAAGGATCCAGTTAATTCCCAATAGGGTTAAGGCGTTTGGACTAGATTTGAGAGATGCCCGGAGTAAAGTTGCTACCACCATTACAACACACTATTCCTTTCACATTTTATGATGATGTGCTTCGAGAACCCTTAGGGAACTGTCTACTGTGCTGACAGGTGATTTTTGTAGCCTTGTTTTGCTGTGTTTGTGCAACGCTAGCCATATTGGTCTAATGCTAATAGTGTGCATTTGCTACCAAGTTCTTCATCAACAAGGATGGAGTTCATGACCTACTGGACCTATTGGCTACAACATAGATAACTCTACAAGAGTTATCTTCTGCTGAGAACCTACGGGTGGGTGTGATCAGTCAATGTGGGGGTGAATACCGCACCTACTCAAGCACGTATTCTATTCCCTATGATTAGTACAAGAGGCAAGGTTGGCTGGATGAGAAGTGGGTAGAACCCTTCAAACCGGTCATGGTTGAACAAGTTCTGGTTGAACTTCCATAGTTCCCGCTGCCGTACCAACCTGGTAGGCTGAATAGTAAGTGCCACATTCTTAAGTGTTTTTGCAATTTTTGAATTTTTCATGTTTTTACGCTAATCAATTTTTGTGAACCTGTTGTAGAGGCAAGGAAGTCTTAGGAGGTGATGGTGGTAACCACCAAGACACAGGGGGTAAATATCTACTTCAAGTATGAAGAAGTAGAGATGAGCCAATGCTGGGTAAATGGCGTGGCCTCGGACTCCCTAGTCCAGAACATCTAAAAGGCAGGGCTTATGGATCTATTCTTGGCCCCGAATCCAAACATTCCTGCTATCGAGATGTTCTGCTTGGTCAAATCCTTTTCAGACAAGGTGAGTTGCTTCTGCTTGCACGTGCATTATGTACGGGTGGTCATTAACATCAATGAGCAGCTATTCATGGACCTGTTCGGTGTCCTTATCGAAGGCATCCCCATAGGGTCAAGGTCCAAGGAGGATTTGACCCTTTAGAAGAAGGACATCTAGGAGTGGTTAGGGCTCACCAAGGAGAAAAAGTGGTTTCCTATGGAGAAGCTCAAGGAGGGACCCACCAAGGGGGTTTACCCTATTTTTCATGCTCGTGCATTCCCCTAATTGCTTACCCAGGGGAAGGTCCTAGAATTTTAGCAGGCCTGGATAATGTGCAAGGTTATGGAGGAGGGGGCCCATTACAACTGGGCCGAGTTTCTATGTAGAGGCCTACAGACTAAAATCTTAGGGCACCGTAAGAAAATGGAGTCCTGCTTCAATATACATTATGCCTTCTACATAGCCGACCTGAAGAGCTTCGCGGAGTTCCTAGTGGTTCAGGAGAAAGGAGTCAAGGTCATGCGAAATCGCAACCAGATATCCATACCATGGATTCGCCAGATCCTTCAGACCACCCAAGCCCAAGATCCTCTAGAAATAATTGGGGAGTCATTTTCTATAATGACTAAGGATCGGGTAGCCCACAACATTCATGGCCAGGACAGCATAGGAGAGACACCCCCCATTGTGGATGGTAGCGCATCGCGAGATGAACATTTCATAGTTGATACTATGACCAAGAAGTTGTGGTGGAAGAGGCCTCCTCCAGCTAAGGAAACCCTTCGCATAGAGGAAGAGGAGGGGTGAATACTATGGCTTAAATTGTAGAGGATGCAACTCCCTATTGGTAAGCGCTTTCGTTAAATGCTTGGTTTGGTGTAGTCTGCTACACTAGGTGGCGTAGCGTAGTGTAGCACTTTCCTTAGGCTAACTTGCTTTGAGCTAATGCAAATGCATTTCTTGACCACCATAAGAAGAAGAGGAAGAATAAGAAGGTGACAAAGAGGTGTCAACCCTTAAGATAGGGATGACAAATAAAGACACAGAGGCCCCAGTCTTAGAGAGAAGAGCTCTAGTCAAGAGGAAGGGAGCTCCTATAGCTAAAGCAGGGACTCTTGTAATTAGGGAGAATCCTCCTACTAGCAAAGAGGAGTATCCCTTAAATAAAAAATATGCTGGTATCCTTAAAGGAAATGCACTAGTGCATGAAGAGGAAGTTCATATAGACTTGGCAGGAACCTTTGGCTAGGCTACTGCCATCATCTTGCATCAATAATAAGAGAGACCGCAAGTGGACGTCGATGAGTTTGATCATATGTTTGCCTTGTCATAGCCCATTTTGGTCATTGCTAACATGTTTATTTATGCAACAAATGCTACTGCTGATGCTATAGGACCCTCTCCAACTCTTGCAAAATCATGGGCTGAGGTCCCCGACAAGCTTGCATTCATGCAGGGGATCGTTGATGACATGATCAACCGCCTCCAGTAGGTGGACCCTGAAGCAGGTAAGTAGTAGTGTTATTTGCTTTCGCTTTGTTATGTTAGAGCTTCTTGATTTTACTACTTTTGCTATGCTAATGCAACTGGTATGTTCTTTGTGTTATGTTAGCCTCCTGACTCAAATGGGACCTGGCACAACCTTTGAAGGTCGACGCTATGTCCACATTCTTGCCTGAAGTGACTGAGGTATCTCATCGTGCATAAGACGAGGTTTGCAAATGCGCTTTGCACTCGGCATGCTCCCTGTGGGAGTACAAGCGTGTTAATGAGGACATGTGGAAATGGGTCCAAAGAGTTGAGCAAAGAGAGGCCAACCTAAGTATTGAGGTGGGGGACCTCAAGTCGAGGAATGAGTTCATCATAGCTCGCAACACTAATAATGAGGACTGGCGCACGGCTATGATAGACTACGCTAGGTTTTGGATAGTTGCATGTCAAAACGTTGAGACCACCCATGAGCTGATAGAACAGTGGATGCAGATGGACCTACTGGACCAAAAGTGTCAAGACGTAAAAAATTTAGCGCCAAGGTTTACGAATGGGGGCAATCCCAGAGAAACCATAAATGTATGTATAAATGGAAAAATGTCACCCATCGTAAACTATACAAGGATGCTGCGGTGGAGGCATTCACATATGAAGCATTCGTAAATGCCATTGATGCTTCTAGGGCCTATGTCAAATTCAAAGAGTAGGTCAAGGTTACGAAATTCCTTGATTGGAAAGTGGACCTTCCCACAGGAGAGACTGCGACCATCTCCTTTTCTCCGAAGCTGCCAAGGTGGACAACCATCGAAAGGGAGAGAGCTGCTGTAGCAGACACTAAACTAGGTCAAAAGGTGTTGGGTGGATGTCACGATAGAGGAGGTCTGGCATTGCCTTGGGCTCAGTTTAGACTAGATACCCTTCAAGACAGGCATGGGCCCTTCTCAAGTTAGTTGCTTTCTACCGTGTTAATGCTTATGCTTTATTGTAATTTGTGTTTGTTATGCTAACTGACCTTTTCATCCTACGATGCAAGTCCTAGGCGAAGGTGCAGGGGCCATAGAGTGAGGAAATGGGGAACCAGAAAAGGACAACACAGGGGAAGGCAATGCAAAGGGAGATGATGTAGGAGCGAAAGGCACAGATGATGTGAACAGAAACGACCCATTATAGCATGAGATTTTTTAATTTTGAATTTTTTAAAATTTTGTGTAACACATTTTGCAAACATTATTTAATAGACAAGACTTTTGAATAAAGAAAAGAGGATTTCATGAAACAAGAATTGATTTTGCGTTAACTTGTGCATTACATGCATGCTGCGTTTTGCATAAAATGTTCATGTTTTCGTGTGCTAGTTTTAAGCCATTTCAGGCCATTTCTAGTTTTATAACCTGAGAAGCAATCCATAAAGGATAGAAGCGTGTGACCAGCTGTTGTATCTATCAGTTGGTCAATACTCGGTAACGGGAAATTATCCTTAATCGTAGCTTTGTTCTGATCCCGGAAGTCTATGCAGATGCGTATGACTCCTGTTTTCTTAGAAACAACTACGATGTTGGACACCCAGTCTGAGTAATCAACTACGTGAATGAAATGAGCCTGATATAGCTTGGTGATTTCATTATGCACTGCTAGTGTGATCCCTGGCTTAACCTTTCGCGCCTTCTATCTAATTACTTTGATGCGTGGGTCTAAGATTATGTTATGCTGTATTAGTCTCGGGTCTAATCTTGGCATGTCTTCGTACGACCACGCAAATACAACAACATTACCTTGAAGTACTTGTGTTATGCCACTCTGTGTCTGTTGTTCTAGGAGGGAACTAACCCTGAGAGTTTTATTTTTGCCTTTGTGCATAACCATAGGGACCTCATTGAGAAGGTCCTCGGTCATGAAACACCATAAAATGTTGAGCCTAGTACTTTTCCAAAAGGAATCAAGAATGACTAAAGCTTGAGGATCCCACAAACTTCAAGCAGAGTCGAACTCAATGAGGAGCAATTCCTTAGGACCCGTCGACAATCACGACAACATCTGCTATCAAACTTGGCAACTTCGGAGCTTAAAATACTTAGTTTACACTAAGTATGTATTCTCAACATATACGCCCAATGTATACGCCTGATGTTCACAACGTATACGCGCAGCATATATGCCCTAGATTGCATTCACAACATATACACCCAGCATAGATGCCCATCATACATGTCTCACATGTACACTCAGCAAGTACGACTGATACATACGCCCGGCAAGAAATCCCCGACGATGGCATGGAAATAGCACTACAGAACGAGACCTTGTACAAGGTAGCGATTTACACAAATAGAGCAACCATCAACGTATACACCCAACGTATATGCCTAGCATCCATCAGCGTATACGCCCAACATATACGCCCAGCAATCATTAGTGTATATGCCTAATGTATACGCCCAGCATCCACAGCATATACGCCCAGCATATACACCCGGCATCCACAGCGTATATGCCTAGGGTCTATGCCCACCAAATACAGTGTATACGCCCAGCGTATATGCCCAGCAAATATAACATGTTCTACATTTGTAAATTTTATTCTTTCACACCCGATCAATGTGCCACGTGTCACCCAACCCGAGTCTAACATCGAAACCTGTATAAAAACCCCAATTTTTCATTAGATCGGGGTTGGCAAATTTGAGCAAACCAGAGAGAAAATAGAGATGCTAAGAACCAGAGTGGAGAACCTGATATGCTGGACTTCAACCTTGTATGCTGAGCATACAACTTCTACGCTGTGCTTACAATTTGAACCAACCCATAGTCATCCCTGCATCCACCGGGGCTATTCGTCCACCTTGTGTCAAAGCCACAACTGCGTTAGACCGGTCATTGTAACTCTCATTTTGAAATAGCATTTTTACATTTTCTTCCTAAAATCTATTACAATTTTGCATTAATTGCTGCACGTATACTATTTACGCCCTTTCTGTTTACGCTCCTTTGGCATCAGTTACGCTGTTTACGCTCTGCTTTATGCCTGTTACGCCATTTACATATAACCCAGCGTATAGCACTTCGGTGTATGTTTGGGGAAATCCTTGCCTGATCCGTGTGCAGACCACTCAAGGTACTCTGCCTTCATCAATTCTAGCTTGCCCTCAAGCGAAGGTAGGGTATTTTGTCCGTGTCTGGAGATCTTCCAATTTCTGTTTCCTTCCAGCCGAAGACCGACGATTTCGGACGACACAGAAATTGGTGCTAGAAGGAGGGCCTGAAACTACCTTAAAACTTACTGTGCTTCAGAACTCCCAGCATCTACGTTGCTGCAAGTCTACGTTGTTGAACATACGCTCACCCTATCTGCACATTTCCCCACATCTATGCCATTGAGGGTTTAAAACATACTGTCTGCATACGTCCCAGCGTCTACACTGCTGAGCTTACGCCAACTCCATCTGTAAAATTCCCAGCATCTACACTGTTGAGTATACACTATCTGCTATACGCTGTAGACCCTATCTATGCTATACTCTTACCCTGTACACGCCTTGAGCTGACTCTGTCTATGCCCTACGTCGTAAACTTGTTTACGCTGCCGTCCGTATACACTACACTTTGTACGCTATAACCCTGTTTACGCTGTACGTTGATGCTGTATACACTGCTTAGCATATATGCTATACGCTTTATGCCGTAGATTCTCTACGCTGCCGCTATACGTTGTATACCTATACGCTGCCCTTATACGCTGGTAGTTGAAGCTTATATGCTAAGACCCAGTTTATACGCTGTATGCCACCAACGTAAGTTTACACCACACCAGGTATACAAGTTTCATATCCCTTCACTGTGTCATAGTCTCGACCATTCACCATGAACACCTCAAGCACCACTGCTACAACCACCTAGGTCACAAACCTTGTAGGCACCACAGCCGTTCAACAGCCCGTGATACAACCCACAGTGGGGCCTCGCCGGTCCCTTAGATTGCAAGGGAGGAACCCATCGTCTAACATCATAACTCAAGACCAGTACAATTTCATATGCGTGAAAATACAAGCCGACCTAGCCATGGACCGAGCCAAAATGGAAGTTAAGAGGAAATATGAAATTTTCTACAGGGGAGGACAAGAGTTCATTTCTTCCCCATACGATATCATCCCTCTTCCAAAGCCTTACTCTGAGCTCATCACACAACTCCTCCTGCAAAAGAGCTAGTCTCTTGATTAGCCTGTAGTAAATCCTCAACCGGAAGAGGAGGATGAGTTCGCAGCTCAATCCGAACATGAAGACTCATACCACACCCTTAGCCCACAAAATTACATAAACCCATTGTTTCACCCATTCATGGGCGAAACTACGTCCCTCCAGCCATTGAACATCATGCAAGCACATGTGCCTCAACAA
Source organism: Gnetum montanum (assembly GCA_015680685.1). Lineage (NCBI taxonomy): Eukaryota > Viridiplantae > Streptophyta > Gnetopsida > Gnetales > Gnetaceae > Gnetum > Gnetum montanum. The sequence goes on along the minus strand of MNCI01006964.1, from coordinate 631,143 downwards.
GACGTAGCCACTCTCATCCCCATTCCTCTAGCAACTGATGTTCAAGTCAACATGCTTCCCCTCGCAATTCCTCCCGCAGCCACAACACCCCCATTCTTATGAATGCAACCCCCTCAAAACAATGTAGGAGTGACCTTCCCACCCCGCGTGATCAGAATGCTACACGTAATAACGGCCTCTACATTTGCTCATTACATACCGCGCATCCAAACCCAAGGAACATCCTTCATAGCAGTAACCCAACAAGTTCAGGGGATTCTAACACAAAACATGACCGGGCAATGGATAGCGATTGGGGCCCAATCAAATCAACCCCCTCATTATAACATACCACCTCACGCAATCTTACAAGCTAATATTCCCCAAGCACAACCATAACAATAGCAACCCCTTGCCCACAATGTGCCACCTCTAATACCACCTGCTATAAATATTCCACAAGTACAACCTCCAACTACACAGCTTTCAGCCTTCCAACCTACTATTCAACAATCCAATCTGTACACCGTACCACATCCCCAACCTGCCATCTCACCTAGTGCTCAGGACTGGGCTGATGCTAAGAAACTAATGCAGGAACTAGCTAATGAGGTCAAACGCCTCAAGACGGCTACCGACAGAGAGTTGAAGGTAGTGGACTTTTACCACGATGACCCCATTAGCTCTTCCATTCTGCCCCTAACCTTACCAAAAGGTGTATCATTGCCTACGCTAACTAAATATAATGGGGAGACAAACCCCAATTCTCACCTTATAACATTTGGACTAGAATGCACATTACTTCAGGCATGGCCACACACCATTTTGCGAGTGTTCCCTATGTCCCTCGCAAGGAGAACACTTGATTGGTATTGGGCCTTTCCAAGAAACTCGATATTCTCTCTAGAGGAGTTATTATATCAATTCATTACCAAGTTTAAGTATAACTTAAAACCTGAAGCAACACTTGACAGTCTTATACAGGTCAAATAAGCACCTCTAGAACCCATACAAAAATTCATCCAAAGGTAGAGTGCTTCTCTCAATGAGCTCCACGAGCCGATCCCACAGACGTATCTGCTCACCATTCTAAAAGGGGCTGTCAACGACTTTTTCAAATCCAAGTTATATTATCTCAACACGTGCAACCTAAATCAAGCCTTTGTACAGATTAAAAACATAGAGGAGGAGACCCAAAATAGCCACGATCCTGCATATTTAGCCTTTAAGAATCAACAGAGTAAAAAAGATAAAGAAAAGGCTAAAACAACTATAGCAGCATTGGCAGAAACATAGCAAGCAAACATGGGAAAATAAAGAAAACTGCCTATTTCCCCTATTAATTACACTAAACCCACTCCTGCGACCTCACCAAAATCGTCCTCATCACAAAGTCCAATACTAAATCGTACAAGAAACTTCGAGAGGGAAGAATCCTCCCAATACACACCACTACCCATGAAACCATCGCAGTTCTTTGACCAACTCCTGAAAGCTGGGTTAATGAAACATAAACAGTTATCCCCTGCTGCTATCCAGAGACATGATCGATTCTATCAACTGGTTCAGAACCCAAGCTTAGCAACGCTGGATGAACCCCCAGTACCAAAATGTTTTAGGATGGACCACTTTTGCGACTATTACCAACGTAATGGGCATGACACGGATTACTGTTTCACCCTGAAACAAGACATACAATGGATGATCGACGGAGGTCAAATCACTTTTGATGAGGCCAACCCAGTCCAACAGCAAAACTAGGCCATGGGTGTGTATAAAGATCTGCTAAATACCAAAGAGGCATCGTACGTCATTAACATGATCTACCTCGATAACGAAGCTGAAACATCTAGCATTAACACCGTCTACTCTGACCATGATTAGCAAATGCCTAATAAACCATTCGTAGTGTGTATTTCGCCTATTGTACAAACACCCATGCCTCAACCTTCATGCCCCAAATAGCAACCTTATGTTGTCTGAGTACCCCCCGCCGTAGGAACTCCTAACACCCCGACCCACGAAAAGCTATACGTTGTGCACGTACCTTCCGTTGTTGCTACCGCATACTCACCAACCCCTCCTACTCGGCCTGCCCCTTATGTAGTCCAAGTGCCACCCACGGTCGCAACAACGGAGGTACAACCTCTTGCTAGGCCAACTCCATACATCGTTAGGACACCCAAACGTCCTAATGATCACCAATCATCCACTTCCCAAACACAAAATAAACCAAGCCCCTATGTCATCGAGGTGCCTAGCCAATCTGGCACGCAACCACACGCAACTGTCCAACCGCAACCCTGCCCTTCTCCATATGTAGTATGAATCCCAAGGCAACCTGAGGCCTCAAAACCAACCGCGCCCCCGCGTCACACGCGAGAACGCTTAGCGGATAGGCTTACACGTGAACTCTTGGAAAAGGAGCATCAACGGCTAGCCTTAGGACCTCCTAAACCTACTCCATTAAATGCGATACCCATGACACAACCTAGTGATAAACCAAATACAGGTCACGAGGGGGAATCATCCAGAAAACATGATACACCTGAATCAAAAATTCTGAAAAAAAATGATAAACCAACGATGCACGAAATAAAACTGTTGGGCCCAATGGACCAAGTCACTACCAATAAACACACACCAAACAGTAGAGACCTAGCAACAGCCCTAACACAGGTCACATAGGTGCTCAAACAGAAGAACACTTCACTGAGCTTATATGACCTAGTTTTAACATCTCAAACACATCACGAAGCTTTGGTGCACATGTTAACATCTATCCCAATAAGCCAGGACTTGCCTCCAAATGAACCTTCAATTCATGCGATGATGTACTCGCCTCAAGGATTAACTTCTAAGCCACTAAGTTTTCACAATAACAACATCAAGTTGGATGAGAAAACGGGAGGGGTAACAACAGCCCCTATGTTCATAACAATACGGGTAAACCAATTCATGATACATAGGGTCCATGTAGATGATGGAGCTACCACAAACGTAGTCCCATATCCCATCATCGAACAACTTGGGCTCACAGAGCTAATCAGACCAACTGCCACCACATGCTTGAAATCATTCAGTGGGTCATGTGTGATAGTCAAAGGCACCGTGACTTTAGACTTCATAGCGGGTGATCAATTCCCCACATCTGCTGACTTTGTGGTGATTGATGAAATGCCAGGGTTTAACCTAATCTTGGGAAGGCCCTAGTTAGCCCAACTAAAAGCAGTCTCTTCTCCTATACACCAAGAATTTCACCTGCCTTATGAAGGTGGCGAAATTGTTATACACGGGGAGGCTGCTACACCCATCATTTCATCATACATAGACACAGATCAAGGCTCAAAGGTTAAGCTTGAAGAGCCTAGACAACATGACATAAATGAACAACAAATGATAGGCGATAATCCTTTAAACGTAAAGGAAGATCCACCCAAAACAAAAATACCTGGGCCTAACATTGTACATACGCAGCCTCACTTAGAAATCAGAATTAACACAGAAACCATGATACATGCTGAGGTGCAAGAAAACACTAACGCGGAAACAATTCCATCAGACGTCCCTTGGGCTGAATTACCATTCAACGTGATCAGCGAAGGGGACGTTGAATATAGAATCATACCCGCTAACGCATCGCCTAATGTCAAAATGAGAAAAATCAAAAAATTACTAAATCAATAAACAACACTTGTTCTGAAATGACATTAGACTACAAACTGTCCAAAATGATGTTAAACTACATTCCAAGTCCGGAATGACATTAAACTATCACGTCTGCAACGACATAAAACTAGCCATGATCAGAAATGGTCGGTCAACCGAGGAATCCACCTAGGTCATTCGAAACGTCTCTTGCTTACGCTGGGGCCCAAAATGGCCTTAAACTATGCATATGGCCTGAAATGGCCTTAAAATAGTGCGTATGTGGCCCGAAATGGCCTTAAACTAGATCACCCACTTATACTTTGTTTTTCTTCCACATTCTGGCTTACTGTCTGAATTTACGCTTACATTGTCATCTTGTCCATTTTCACAATTATCTTTCAGTCCTACTTATGATTACATCCATGCATTACACTTAAACCACAAAAACAAACCAAAATACTTTACATTGTCGTCTCGTGTTTACAATTAAACTCAAAATCAACAAATTTTTTTTTATAGATACACATGTAATGATGTACAATTACAAGAGTCAAATGATTTTATTCATCCATTCAATACACCTCAAATCACTCAATTTACAATTCACGTATAAATCTGAGTCAGAACAATTTTGAAGAAAAAATCAAACATCCGGGATGGGAGGATCATCCCCTTTGGATCCGCTAGTGTCATGGGCCTCCACTCCACTGGGGCCAGCTTCTTGGACATCATCATCGCCTCGATCCTGAAAATACAAAAGAAACAATTAACATATGGACAAAAGAAAAAACTTTCAAACATTATTCAGTGAACCGATTTCATAATAACAAAATGCTTACTGCAGAGGATCCCCCTAAGTCAAATTCCAGTCGGCGAAGGATTTCCTCTTCTGAGACACTGGTCCAATCGATCCCATCAAGGCCTAGGTCGACATCTGCCAAGGCCTTCCCCTAATCAACAGCTGACTAGGTAGGACACTTTAAAGGGAATTCACCCACAGACACCTCCCTAGAAGTAGTTTTAATCACCCTTGTAGGCGATTCCATCTCAACAGTTGTATTTTGAGCAAAGGTATCAAATGCATAGTGCAGACCCAGACCCTCCACAAACACCTCAAGCTGATGCTTTTCAATAGATACCTGTTTCAATGATTTCTTATAATGATGCTTGTGGTTCTTTTCATCCTGACCCCATTTGCGTGCCTTGGAAGTGAAAGTCTTCCAATATTGACACTTGAGGTTCAATAAATCCACCTAGGCCTTATGCTCTGCTAGTTTCTGAGTTAGTGACGCATGGCGATTGAGTAGGTTCTAGTATCTAGTATACGTGACCTCGGAAGTCTGCCAAGAACGATCACTACTTAGTTTAGTAGAGGTGAACTCATACCGAGCCTTGAGGTCATCACGCTCGACTGACAACTCAGAAACTTCTTTCTCCTTTGATTGAACTTGCAAGTCCATTGGAACACCTACAAGTCCAAAGCGATTTGGCGTTGTGTACAAGACCTTTTGCCACCTCCTCATAAAATGGCCTTGGTACTTGCTCGACTTCTAGGGATAGCGTGGGTAAACTCTTAATGTTAACTATCTCAGATGGATCCCACCTCAGTTTGGCACCTACGCACACAGAAAGAACGAACGCTAAAACAAAAAAAAAGGGGTGTGAAACTCTAAAGTTGTAAAAAACTCTGAACATTTATACCTATCTCAGGGTGGGCCTCCTGAATACATTCAACAACTTCCTCAGTGATACCAGACACAAAATCCATTTTACTTGGCATCTCTGTCCAAGTAAATGGTCCACGAGTACGAGATGGACTAACCTCTATGGTCCTTTCATGGGGCACCATTTTCATGGGCATGTCCAGCTGCATTGTTTTGGTTTCACTACCTTTGTCTGGAAGCAATGAAAACATAAAAATAAAATACCATGAAAACAAGAACTCATAAAGCGATGCAATAAAATAAAAGAAAAAATACCGTGTTCCCTCTCCCCTTCTGGGTTTGGAGGGTTGCCAAGGTCCAGCCTTCCTTTGAGGAAGCTACTGAACATTTCATTGACACCACTCTGGTCATCCACCAGTTCAGTCTCCACGGTGTCTTCCCGTAGCTCCTCTGTTTCATCTGCCTGGTCCTTGCCAGCCTCTTCCTCATTGGTCACTAACTCCATTGTAGTTTCCTCCTCTTCAATGATAGTCTCTAATTCCTGCCTCCTCACTTCTCGAGTCAGGTCTGAAGGCATCAGTGACACGTAAGCAGTCAAAATAAAAAATTATGAATAAGATGAAAAAAGCAATAAGAATACTGAGTTTACTTACCTCGGACAGGCATCTTGAACTGTATGCGCTTCACCCATGGCTTGTCCACATTTGAGGCCTCCTTGGTTGAACGTTCACGCTTTGTTACCTTTGACTTAGGCTTACCGATGGTCTCTTTGATGACCCATTCTGCTCTCTTGGCAGTATAAGGCACGTCGTCTGGTTCCAATCCTACACTGTCACATGTGTGGATTGAGGTACCAGATGACCCCCCTATCATGATAGATATAGATTCATCAATTCCCTTGGGCGCATCTTGGGACTCGGCTATTTCAAACAAATGGTTGATCCATAGGCAGGATAATTGACCTTGATCCCACAGAACATATTTGTTGTCCGCGCAAACCACCAGAAACTTGGTTAAGCGGTGCATATAACTAGCAAAGAATGCAAAGGTAAAGTGGGACTGCACCTTGACATTTGAGCACAATCACACTATCTCCTTATTAAGGCCCGATAACAAAAATTGGGCTTAGTTATAACGCATTCTGATTTCTAGGATGGTTCGCATAATACGCACAACATCAACACCAAGACTACGCACCTAGGAAAGGAATTTAGGGAATACCCATGCCCTAAACAGGGGATATAATTCATTAACTTCTTCAACCTTTGACTTCCCCTACATAGGGAATCCCTTAGCACCCTTGGTAACACCCAACCAGTCCTCCAGCTCACGTATGATATGAAGCTCTTTATGAGCCCTATCCAAAACTACGTCCACGCCATCCGTCGGTACACCAAATAGGTTCGAAAAGAATTCAGGTGACAAATGGAAAACTATCTTAACACCCTTAATCTAGATGCTATAGTACGAGATGGATTTGTCAAACGAATCGACCATTTCGATCATTTCGGCTATTGATACATCAAGGCTCGGAGTTGTAAAGAGCTCCATAAGGCCGGCGTCACCTAAACAACGGACGACGGACGGCGGGGCATGAGTGCGCAACCATTTATGAGCCTTATTGATCTCCCCAAACTTCATAGAGAGCATACTCTTAGTTCGTCCAGTTGTGATAGGGTCTCTGTCAGGAGGGACATCAACTGTAGATACAATTCGAAATCATCACATCAGTATAACCCATGGCAGTCATACAAACACGTTAATACATCTAGAGAATATTGTCTCTTACCTTCAGTGGTGGACTTAGAGGTGCTACCCAAGTCAGAGTCACGAGGAAAAATTGGTCCCTTAGGCGACCAATCTCCATATAACCATCCACAAGCTATGCATTGCACAAATGCTCTAGAAAAATGTTTGTGAAAATGGACAAGATCACCCTTGGTTTGAGCTAACATAGCTCCACGAAGGGTGGGACCCACCATAAAGGTTTCTAGAGTGGTATGGACTAGGGCAAGCCCATCATCATCAATATATGTTCCGTCTTGGTTAACTTGGGGCCTGCAAAAGAACGGTCGTCAAAATAGGGACAGAAACTAAATAAAAAAAATAGAGAGACAGAAATGACAAGCTTAAACAATCTTACCTATCTACCCAGTACACTGTGCCAGGAGGGTTCTGGAACAGCGTGTGTGCACGCGCAGCTAAAAACAAGGTGTTATTCGGATAATCACATCCTCGTGTAAATTGGGCCCACACGTGCGCTAACGGGCAAGTTGACCTGGGCCTGCTAGAGGGACCACCCTCGATCACAAGCGGCCCCTCGTCAATGTCTTCCATAAAAACCGTGATGCCCTCGAAAGCTCTCGGCAACATGGCCTCAAGCATGCTTCATGCCACTTGTTCACTTAGATGTGACTAGACCACAACTTTAAACCTATCCAAGATAAAGGCAAGGAATTCGCACACTCCTTCCCTGAACCAGACCCCGTTGTTGTCAATGGTGAGATCAGGGGTAGGCTCATCAGCGTCAATGGGGCCAAACCACGTCAGTACCCCCACTAGCTCAACTACCAGGAGAACAGGTTCAGTTCCCTGCAATCAACCAAAATGCCATGATAAAGTATCCATGCATGAAAATGAGATGAAAAAAAAATTTCATATTGTAGGCTGATACTTAGAAAAATTACTAACTATTTATGCTTGGTGTATACGCTAGGCGTATACGCTGTCAAAATTATTTACGCTTGGAGTATACACTACTTAACTTGGCGTATATGCTACTTAACTTGGCATATATGCTGTCAAAAGCTGTTTAACTTGGCGTATACGCTACCAACAAAGTGTCCGCACTTATTTGCAGTTGGCCTATATGCTGTAAAACTAGTTTACGCTGTGAAAACAGTTCTTGCCATGAAAATAGGTCTACGCTATACGCCACCTGAAAAAGAACAAACTATTCACATGCCGCGTATACGCTGTAAAAATTCTCAGCATATACGCCATAAAACCCTTTAGTGTATATGCTATGTAAACAGTTTACGTTGAACACTGTGTAAACAGTTTATGCTGAACACTGTGTAAACAGTCAGCGTATACGCCGTGATAAAAGTCAGCATATACGATGTGAAAATCATTTACGCTACACAATGAAAAAATCGTCCACGCTTCATATTTTCAAAGTCATATACGCTACACACTATTCGAAATGTCTACGCTGTATGCCAAGGAAACCTTCTATGCTCAGCGTACAGGCCCTTTACGCTGGGCGTATACGCTGAAACCCTCTACGCTGGGCGTATACGTCAAAACCCTCTACGCTATGGAAACCGTCTATGCCAAAATAATATGTATAGATGAAAATAACTAACAGAGGAAGGATTAGAGCTTACTTATGTGATGATCCGGGCCATGATGGAACCCTCGGCCTAGGCAAACACTGCATCATGGCCTCGCTCTCCTCCACGAAAGTCAGATTAGGCTCCTTTCTCCCCTAGCCTTCCACCTCCTTGCCCTTGCCTATTTCAGTGTCCTCTATGCTGGGATCGATAGGTTTATGCTGAGGATCGAAACCACTCACGCCTATGCTGAGCCTCTACCCCAGGATCTGAGTCTCTACGCTCAAGCTGAACTACTACGTTGGAGTTGAAAGTTTACGCTTACGCCGGGGAGGTTTATGCTGGGGTTTGGTCATTTATGCTTACACTCAGGGTTTAGTGGTTTACGCCTACGCTCACTTTTTACGCTTACACTAAGGGTTTATGCTTACGCTCGAATTTTACGCTCCTTCTTGGTTTGCTTCCAGTTCACAATGCTTACAAATGACACCCCTACCCCTATATATAGTGCTCCGTGCACCTCTGCTGCCGCCGCCTTGCACTTTGTCTCTTTTTATTCTATTTATCACTCATTTTAATCAAATTTGTTTAATATATATATATATATATTTAAAATAAAATAAATGCTACCACATCCTAATTCCCTTGTAAACCAACTTCAGATGTCCACACCGAACATTCTAGCGCAAACTCTCTTGTGTACATTATCTGGCCCGGTATGGCCTTAAACTGCCATGGCGGCCCAGTAAGGCCTTAAACTGCCACCTACGGATCACGTTCGGCCCGGTAAGGCCTTAAACTACCACATCCGGCCTGGTAAGGCCTTAAACTACCACCCATGGCTCGGTAAGGCCTTAAATTGCCATGGGTCCCGGTGTGACGATAAACTACCATCATGCATGTACACATGACTTACGCTGCCAAAGAACATCAAACAATACCTATTAGCTCATTATGCTCTCTGTTTATTGGCAGGAGCAAGCCCGATGGATTGTCAGCATTTATCCGCACCATTAATCATCGATGGGTTGTATGGAAAGATCGCGAGAAACATCGATATAAATCTCATCCACTTAAGCTTACCAACAGACGACGCAGTCATAGCCTCAACACAGAAAATGCTAGATAACTACAAAGGTATGACAAAGCCCCTTGACATAGAAGCTGAAAACATCATCGAGGACCTGTTGACCAAAACCCCCATCGCCATGCACGATGGAGAAATTAAAACATTAAAACTAAGTACATTACTTCAACCTCAACTGGCCAAAGACATAGAGGATGTGCTTAGGGACAACATAAAAGCATTCGTGTGCTCATACACGGACATGCTCGGATTGGATCCTCGAATCGTCCAGCATAATATTATCCTTGATCCAAAATTGAGACCTGTAAAACAAAAGGTACAAAAGGTTAAAACTGAGGTAGCATTGGTGGTTCACAATGAAATCACCAAACTTTGTCAAGCTAGTTTCATTCGGGCTGTTGATTATGCCGATTGGGTATCCAACATGGTCATAGTCCCAAAAAAGAATGGAAGTATTCGCATATGCATTGACTTCCAGGATCTAAATGTTGCAACCATAAAAGATGATTTTCCCCTACCTAGCATCGATCAACTTCTTGACTCGACCGCTGGGCATGCCCTATTATCTTTTATGGATGGTTTCTCAGGATACAACCAAATACGCATTAACCTGGAGCATCAGCTCTAGACTACTTTTATGACACCATGGGGAACCTTTTGTTATACAATGATGTCCTTCGGTCTCAAGAATGCTGGGGCCACATATCAAAGGACGATGACATTCATTTTTAGAGACTACATGCTACAATCGCTANCCCCGATAAAGTTACGGCCATAACAAACTTAAAACCAGCTAGCAACCTTACCGAACGTCGAGGTCTACAAGGTAGATTACAGTTCATCAGATGTTTCATAGAAAAACTAACAGACAAGTTAAAACCTATGAACCACTTGCTACGCAAGAACGTCCATTTTGAATGGACTCCATAGTGCCAAGAAGCATTCGACCATATTAAAACAACACTTGTCCGACTACCCACGGTTTATCCACCTCAAAATGATAGACCATTTTACATCTACCTTGCCACTTTAGATTTGTCAATCACGTCTATGCTTTGCCAGAAATAAGATGATGGAACCGAAGTTCCTATCTATTACTTAAGCCATGCATTAGTTTCCCATGAGAAAAGATATAATGAGGTGGAGAGGTCATGTTTAGCCCTGGTCTTTTCTCTAAAGAAATGGCGACATTACCTCTTCTATAATCAAGTTAACATAATCTGTAAAGATAATGTGCTTAGAGCCATCACTGAAAATATTTTTGAGACAAGTCGAATGGCCCGTTGGAAAGCCATGATAGCCGAGTTTGACCTACATTACATAGCACAATCATCAGTTAAGGGTCAATACATAGCAAATCAAATGACCACGTCACCAACGCACGATCAAGCAATGATAGAGCCAGAATTCCCAGATGAAAATGTAAGTGCAATAGACATAGTACCCAATGACTAAGATGCCATTCTAAACTTTGATGGAGCATCCACCTCTCAAGGGGGAAGTGCTGCCACTGTCATCACCTATCCCTCCAGGGAGATTAGACCCTTTGCTTATCGTTTCAACTTTCACTGCACCAACAACATCGCAGAGTACGAAGGTCTCCTTAGAGGTCTCGCGGTAGTGCTAGCTTTAGACATCACATGACTGGTGGTCAGAGGAGATTCACAACTAGTTTTGAACCAAGTCACGGATATTTATACATGCAAAGCGCAACATTTACAACCATACTGTGACTTGGCAAAACATTTAATGAGGAAATTTGAAAACATTGATGTGCAACAGGTCTCTAGAAACGATAATACCATCGCAGACGCACTGGCCACCTTAGCGTTAAACATATCGTCTAACATGTTCCATACATTACCAATCTCCATAATCAGTTATGCCGAAACAATAATTGATACTCTTGATACCTTGCCAATCACATCCATTAGCACAACACACACAATAGAATGGTATGACGACATAAAAGAGTACCTTCTACATGGTGAAACACCGCAAGACTTAGCGAACGCACAAAAAGACGCAGTGCGAAAACATTCTAAGCAATATGCACTGGTAGGGGACACATTGTGTCATCAATCCTACGAAGGCATAATGTTAACATGCATTGATACCGCTGATGCCCAAACCATCGTTAAGCAGGTACATGATGGACTATGCGAATGACATATAGCACCAAAAGCAATGGCAATGAAAATAAGGCGCTTAGGCTATTATTGGCCACACATGGAGTATGATTGTCTCTCCAAGGCTAAAACATGCAGTACCTATCAAAGACACGGTAATCTAATCCATGTCCCACCAAATGAGTTACATACAGCGCAAATCACATGGCCCTTCCAAAAGTGGGGGTTGGACCTTATCGGACCTATAATACCCTCATCTTCTGTAGGACACAGTTTCATCATAACTGCGACAGAGTATTTCAAAAAGTGGGTAGAAGCTGCTCCCCTTCGAAAAAACACATCTAAAAATGTGTGCAACTTCATTCTTGAAAACATCGTGACCCATTTTGGCATCCCCATGACCATCATCATTGACAACGGGCCACAATTTAGCAGTGCCGAAACCAAAACCTTCTGTGAAAGCTTGGGGATCAAAAACTCATTTTCATCCCCTTACTACCATCAGAGCAATGGGCAAGTAGAGCCAACAAACAAAACCATCATTACAATACTTAAAAAGATGCTTACCCATAGCAAGAGAAGATGGCACAAACAGCTGGTATATGCACTATGGGCATATCGCACGACGCATTGAACGTCAACAAGTAAAATGCCATATAGCCTTGTTTACAATTCAGAAGTTGTTTTACCCTTGGAATTGCAGGTACCATCTTTAAGGATCACACTTTCCAAACTCCTTGACGAAGGACAAAACAATGACCTACGCATCATTGACCTAGACTCAGTGGAGGAGGAACACATATGTGCACTCGATCAGATTCAATGGTACCAAAAACAACAAAGACAACGCCATCGACACGACATTCATAAGCACCCCATCAAAGAAGGTGACCTTGTACTTAAGGTCATTCGAGAACACCCAGACAAATTCTCAGCCAATTAGGAAGGGCCCTACTTGGTCACCAAAGCATATGACAACGGAGCATTCAAGTTAGCTGATATGGAAGGGCATGAGCTTGCAAATCCTACTAATCACTTGTTCTTGAAACCGTTCCATATTTGAGTACAAGTTCAGGTACGTGTGAGTCCTGGCATCATGACTATAAATTGATACCATAGCTCGTCCTGGAATCATGACGGTAAACTGATACCGTAGAACCATCTTGGCATCATGACGATAAACTGATACCACACAACGTCTGCAATGACAATAAACTAGCATCCGTCTAGTATGACAGTAAACTGCCATAGTCTCACTTGCCATAGTTTGCTAAGACTATAAACTAGCTTGCCTCTTCACGGTCCGCCAAGACTAGAAAATGGTAATGTACCGTCTGCCACGACGCTAAACGGGCAATGTCCAATAGGTCATGACATAAAACTAACTCACGATAGTCCATAAGACTATAAACTGGCAATTTCATCTCTGGTTCTTCAATCTATCGTTGCATTCAAACTTCATCAGAATCGCTGCATCGCTCGCCATTTGCAATCCTACCAACATTGCCGCCATTCATATACAGTGCCTAAACTCTCATCTGATGCCTTCATTTCATCAGTAGCTATTTTAAGTCTATGCTTCTTATTCACTCATGGTTTTCTTATCTTCTTGGAGTTGTGTTTGCAGGATGACACTCAGATGTGTTCGTACAAGAATGCACTTTATCATAAGCAGTGAGACGTTGTTTACAGCACCTGTGACAAGACTAAATCAAACCATTTACTAGTACATCCCCCGTTTCATATCCCGCCTATTCCTCAACACCTTATACTTGGTTATATCCCGAGCACATCTAGTACAGCCCGAAACATTGAACATACCATTGCATACCGCGCCACTCCTAAGCGGTTGCAATCCACAACATGGCATTCGAGCATAAGTAGAAGAACACCGAAAAAAAATGTTGTCTCTTCCTACATAAAACATAAGATGGGACGACAGTTGTCTTGAAAGCAAATATTCATGTTTGAAACAATCAAGTGAGATCTCGTTGCATGGCTTTGGCTCTTCACCAACAGGCTCCCTCTGAAACATTAAACAAGGGTCCTGTTCCTCCAAAGAATGCAACACATCATCACGTGGCTTTGGTCTCACCAACAAGTCCTCTTGGACACTAACCAAGAGTTTTGTTCCACCAAAGGATGCACATCGCATGCCTTGATTCTGAGTCTACTAAATAATGGCTATTGACAAGGATCAGCATGATACACACCAGAGCATCCCCTTTACCAAACATAATCCCTTGATCAGTTCCCAATCCCCACAATCTCCACATCCCAATCCAGCTACAAATTTTACTTCTCCAATCCTATGTACTACTGAACACGATGTGATGATGCCTAGTCATGTGGCAAAGGACAAAGTATATATCGAGTCGCTTGTGGTGTTTTGCACTTCTTTCTTGATGCTTCTCAGGTCGATTCCTCCAAGCGTCAACAAAGAGAGGCCAATGAAACACCACAAAATGTCGAGCCTAGTACTTTTCCAAAAGGAATCAAGCATGACTAAAGCTTGAGAATCCCACAAACTTCAAGCAGAGTCGAACTCAATGAGGAGCAGTTCCTTGGGACCCATCGACGACCATGACAACATCTGCTATCAAACCTGGAAACTTCGGAGCTTGAAATACTTAGTTTACACTAAGTATGTATTCTCAGCATATACTCCCGATGTTCACAGCGTATATGCCCAGTGTACATGCCTTACATGTATGCTCAGCAGATACGACTAATGCATATGCCCGACAGGCAATCCCAGACGACGGCATAGAAACAGCACTGCAGAATGAGACCTGGTACAAGGTAGCGATTCACACGAACAGAGAAACCATCAATGTATACTCCTAGTAGATACGCCTAGCATCCATCAGTGTATACACCCAACGTATACACCCAGCATCCACAGTGTATACGCCCAGCGTATATGCCTAGGGTCTACGCCCACCAGATACAGCGTATATGGCCAGCGTATATGGCCAGCATATATAACATGTTGTACACTTGTAAATTTTATTCTTTCACACCCGGTCAACGCTCCACGTGTCACCCAACCCGAGTCTAACATCGAAACCTGTATAAAAACCCCAATTTTTCATGAGATCAGGGTTGGCAAATTTGAGCAAACCAGAGAGGAAACAAAGACACTAAGAACCAGAGTGGAGAACCTGATACGTTGGACCTCAACCTTGTACGTTGAGCATACAGCTTCTATGTTGTGCTTACGGTTTGAACTAGCCCACAGTCATCCCTGCATCCACCAAGGCTATTCATCCACCTTGTGTCAAAGCCACAACTGCGTTAGACTCATGCATTGTAACTCTCATTTTGAAATAGCATTGTTACATTTTCTTCCTAAAATCTATTACAATTTTGCATTAATTGCTGCACATATACTATTTACGCCCTTTCTATCTATGCTCTGTTGGCATCAGTTATGTTGTTTACACTCTACTTTACGCCTATTATGCCATTTACATATAACCCAGCGTATAGCACTTCAATGTACGTTTGGGGAAATTGTTGCCTGATCCGTGTGCGGACCACTCAAGGTACTTTGCCTTCATCAATTCTAGCTTGCCCTCAAGTGAAGGTAGGGTCTTCTATGCGTGTCCGGAGATCTCTCAGTTTTTATTTCCTTCTAGCTGAAGATCGACGATTTTGGACTGTACAGGTCACATCACCAGCCTCTAGGTATAGAGTTCAGGCCAAATGTTCTGGCCAATCTAGGGATATTTCTGATGTTTCTATGGTTGCATCACAAAGGGAAGGGTCTATTTCTATCAGTGTGTAATTAAGCTATCTAATGGTCTCCCCATATGGGCCTGTTAAGGTTAAGGATGAGGATAAAGCTACGTCCATTTTTGAATCGCCCTAAAAAAAATGCCAAAAATGGAAGTTGTTACATTGTTTTTCTACCAATCTGTTGAACGATAAGAATTTGGTTTTTCTTTACATCAGGGTTTCATATTAGAGAAGCTTCCAGTTTAAGGTCTTAGTGGACCGTTATAAATATGCACAGTCTGTAAAACAGTGACGAGCTAGGCTTCCTAGATGCTAGTGTATGAAATAAGATGAAAGATGCAACGTGGCATGTCTAGCGTGTCGTGAAATTTAAATTTTTGTATAGACCGTAGTTAATGTGGAAATATTACAAGATGATAAATTATGCATTAGTTTAGGGTCATTTTGGACCATGATCCACACGATATCTACGAAATTGATGACTTGATCTTCGCTTTCCATGTCATATTGATACCGGTATTTTGGGAAAGTTCTGCATCGATCAGACAGAAAGAAAAGTTAGTTTCAAGCATTTTGTTTATAAACCAGTGGTTCATACTCAAAATAGGTTACAGATATCATGAATTTGGATCTAGCTATAGCAGGAAGGGAGCAGAAGCAAGGCATAAATAGAAAATTTTATGAAAACTCTTTCGATTGCAACTATGAAACCAAAGGTCAAAGGGAAGAATGCTAAACTGGCAAGGATCGACAAAGTGCAGGAGAGTTTGCAGCAGGCTTTGCAGGCCAGGGTTGAGGCTCAGGAAGTTACTCCACTCAACCGACAAGTCATCGTCCACCCTTTTGCACTATTGTTATATTTGTTGCAACGTCGTAGTTGTATATATTTTCTGAATGTGCATGTTGCGTCGAACGTTAATATCTGTTTATGCAGACTAAGCTATTGTGGTTTGCGACATTACCATTGTCTTCACTGTTGGAGATGAACCTCATATTGTTACGAGGGTTTAGGTAACATTGAGTAATATTGAGCAAATGTAGTGTATAATCGAAAAATCTAGGTATTGTACCTATGGGTAGCATAATCAGGGTTCTGTTTTCTTTTTCTTTACTCCCGTAATAGTTACATGTTACGCTGGAGTAATATGTAGTGTTTCTTTCATCATCGTTGTCAGAGACAGACCTTGCATTATTGCAAGGGTTTGGGCAGTTTTGGCCATGCGTTTCCAGTGGAATCTGTAATTTTCTGGGAATTAAGAGAACCCTAATGTAGAGTGATGAATGTTCATGTCTAAATGTTTTATCTAATAGTAATATGTTTTTATTGTACAGTATTATGCTAAAGCCCTTCTTAATCATTTTGGACATCGTGGGCATTCTATGCTGCATGAATGTTCCCGCCGCCAATGTTCCTCCTCCTCATGCTAATATAAAGGAGGAGGCAGTGTGGTTCTGAAGGGGCACGCGGGGGTTCTAGTAGTTTTTTCTTCATAATTACAGTGTAATCATCTAGTCTCATCTACCAGGTGATGTAGCTGCTACTATTTTGAAGACACTACTGGTTGGTTCAACATATAGCATCTTGGCATTCCTGATAGACGACACAATTGAAACTATGCAGGTGCAAGACCATGAACAGAGTGCTAAAGGTTTGAGATGTTTGAGCTAGATCTAGGAGATGCCCAGATTCAACTGTTATCATGCCTACAATACTATGTTTGTGGCCTATCACCTCACAACCTACTTCCAGAATCCACCTGGTACTATGTATTACGCAGGCGGGTAAGAATTTAAATTTTTGTCATTTTGATGTGTGGCAATATGCTAACTATAGTTTAAATTTATGTTAAGCGTAAAGAATTCACCCATCTTCTATGATGTAGATTCTTCATCAATAACAGTGGCCTCCTGGGTGATAATGATACATTATCGTTGACCGAAAGGGCTATAAGTGAATTCACTTCTATCAGCAACATACGGGCCGTTGTCATGGGACAACTAGTGTTTGAAATCCCAGAATACCTGAACTACTATGCTGACTTCTTTTCTAGATGTAGAAATCTCGGATGGCTAGATAGGGAATGGACTTTGGATCCTCCCCTCACTGTCGTAGACGTACAAAGAAAAATTCCTCCGTTTCCTTTGCCATTCGAACCTGGTAAAATTCATTATGATGATGAATTATATCAATGTTATGAGCTAGTAATGATGTATGAAGTTGTCTCATTTTTGTTACCTCGGCTTAACTATTGTTTTATGTGAGCAGTCAGGGAATCATGGGAAATTACGATCATGGCCTCCGATCACGAAGCGAACAGTCTGTTCTTTCATTATGGTGATATAAAGGAGATATAACACTAGCTTGGCCATAGAGCGGCCCCAGTTGTGTTAACCAATAACCTTCGTGAGGCTAGACTGATGGACCTATTCTTGGCCATAACCCCTAATGTTACTGCAGGTGAAATGTTGACCATAGTCAACTCCTTTAGTGAAGAAGCTGATCATCTCTGCATACGCGTGCATAACGTGCACGTAAAGTTTGACATCGATGCTCAGTTTTTATTCGATCTCTTTGGGGTCCCCTCCGATGGCTTTCCTATAGAGGAAAAGTTGAAGAGGAGTGTCAGGTACTAGGAACAGATAAAGGAGTGGCTAGGGGTTAAGAAGAAGGTGAAGGGAATTTTTGCCAATAAGATTGAGTTGGAAGTGGCCAACACTATTTACCCCCTTTTCTGAGCCTGGGCCTTCCCCAAGACACTCTCCCAAGGGAGATTTCTCACTATAAAGCAAGCCCGAATTATGCGAGAGGTCATGGAGGAGGGGATGTGATTCAATTGGGCCAGCTATTTTGTCGAAGGTCTGCATGTTGAAATGGTCAGACTTCGTAAGAAGCTTGAGTCCCATTTCAATGTGCACTTTGCCTTCTTCATAGCTTACTTTCAACATTTTGTCAATTTTTTGGTAGTCCAAAGGAATGGGGTCTCGGTGCAACAATACCACAGCCAGATTTCCAAACCATGGATTTTTCATGTTTTTGGCACTATCTGGTCCCAAGACCCTCCTGAAGGAATTAGGAAGTTGTTGTTCGTAATGACTAAAAATATGGTGGCTCCTCAAACGTGGGGTTAAGATAGCGTGGGTGGGGCACTCCTCTCTTACAATGGCAATGTGTCGAGAGGGAAGCACCTGGTAATAGGCCCCTTTCGGGGTTTATTACGTCATGCTATATAATGTAACGTAATAGGCCTCTTAACTGAGAAAAAAAATTTGCTGAAATACGTGGCATGTTGCAGATCGTTGCCTAAACCTTAAGATTTTTACTAGGTCGTTGAAGTCTTGAATATTTGCCATCTTTGATGTTACGGTGGATTGCCTTCTAACATTACGCTACGTCATGCGACTTTACACCATGTTGCGTAATGCGGCATAATATGCTAAAAGTTAAAATTTTCGAAACATAGAAAAATTGCAAAGTTGAAGGCTTGCCGCCATGCACCCATTGCCTTGTTCTATTTTCAGAAATTTATTTGTGCTGTGCTACGCAACGTGGCAAGACAGACCTTTAACTGAAAAGGGAACTTGCTGTGCCATGCCTTGTCGCGACTCCTTGCCTGAATCGCTAGATTTTTCTGAACCATTGAGGCCTCAAATTTTTCATGGTGTTTCAAAGGTGCCAGGCCTAGAAGTACCGGTAAATAGTTTCAAATTATCCCGTCCTACCATAACCGTATATCAACTTCCACCATGAAAGAAGGCTCTACCACCACGTTCGGTAACGTTGCTGTAAATGATTTTCTATTTCAATTTTGATTTGCCCTGTGAGTGCTAGATCTTAGGTTCTTGGCCATGTGCTTTGATAATTTTGTCATTTGGCTACAAATCGGGTCACACTGATGTGTTTTTCATGAGTGATCTTTCTATCTTTCTTCTGGATCTCTGATTCTTGGTAGATCCATGCGTGATTCTTGCTTGGTCTTTTCGTGGCATTAGTAGCATGCTTTGGAAAGCATGAAAATTTCCTTCTCGGGGATGCGCTGGTGGAAGCGCATGCATTTCTTGCCGTGGAGTGAGGACAGGCAAGCCAGGCGTTTGTTGCGCTCGTGCATGTGTAGCTATGTGAAGTGCTTCTTGAGATCCAAGTTTGTGCAGCATTTCTGACTGTAAACATCACAAACGTAGCTTTGTTGTTACTCGGCCACTGAGAAGCCCTTGCACTCCAGGTAATCAAGCTCCCACCGCTATCACCACTCTGCCACAACATGCTCTGGAATGTGGATGAATGCATGCTAGTTTGCGAACACCATGACTTCAACTACCTGACCTAGCTTCTATGCTGCGTGCTTTACCACCATGGTCATCTCGTAGGGAGCAACCTTCGATGATTTGTTGTCAAGGTCCCAGTATACCGTGACCTTTCTGCATGATGTCTACGAATGATTCTCATCTTCGTCTTCTCTAGATTCCAAGAGCTCACTAAAAATCTCATCCTGCTACTTTTGTTACTTAGGCTTTTTCCATGGAATGAGCTACGTAGGGTTTTCGCAAGGAATGAGGACCTTATCGTCACAGAAATCGGCAGCTACAGCTTGGTTGCATCGCTAATGTGGATGCAGGGGCACCGTAGCGGTACCATCGCCAGCATTTCTCTACAGATTTTGTGAATTAGCTAGAAGACATTGTTGCAATCAATCCTTCATTTTAGAGAGCTTGAATTGATAACACAAAGCTAGAATGGTGCTGGAGTTCCTCCAGAGAACCTGGAAACATGCGTACGCTAAAAATCTACTCTTGTTCTCCCTTCATGTTCCATTCGCATTCTGACCTACTTTAACACTTCTGGTTTCTTTGAGAGAACTTATCCATTTTTTATCATATCCCTATTTTCTATGACTTGCAAAATCTCATCTACCGAGAAATCAATGTTCTAGGAAGCTTTCATAGAGAAATGACACTGGATTTTTCTTTCCTTTTCTTTTGTCCTTTTGTTTGTTCTTTCTTAAAAGGATCATCCATAAATATCCAAATGAGATTATGTATATCAGTAAGACAAAACCATCATATTTTTCATTTGAATATTTGTTATTTTAATCATGTTCTCTATTGTTGCCTTTTTCCAATATTTACTTTTTCTATTCCATGAAATGGCCAAATGTGCCAACATTTCTACCCCCTAAAAAGCTTAAAGAAATTTATGTAGCCCCAACTGAAACATGCTGAAACTTTCATTGAATTTTCACAGCTGAATAAAAATCTTTTTAGAGTAAAATTCCCATCAAACATAAGGTTTGATGGTATATAAATCTCATTCCTAAGAAAAACAACAAACTGTACATTATCAAGACCTTCATGGACTATTCTTGAGATGGGAACTAAATTGTAAGGGTTACCCTGGTAGGAATCCTCATATCTCTAACCTTCTCATAAGAAATCTCTGAAATGCTGAATGTTGTTTTGTATCTATCATTCTTATCTACCATGATTTGATTATAACTTGAGAAACCATCTAAGAAGGAATATACTTGACAAACTGATACTTTAATCAGCATCTTATCAATTCTTGGAAGTGGATACTTATCCTTTTTTGAGGCATCATTCAGATTTCTAAAGTCTACACAAAGCCTTATATCACCATTTTTCTTTCTCACTGGAACAAGGTTAGCAAGCCATGTTGAATATCATATTGGATATATGATTCATGCTTGCAACAACTTCTTAATTTCGGCTTCCATAGCTGGTTCAAATGATGGATTAAATTTCCTTTGTTTTTTCTTAACCATTTTACAACCTTCTATTAAAGTAATTTTATGTGTCATCACATCTTGCCTAAAAGCTTTAAGATCATCATAAGGCTAAGTAAAATTATCTAAATTATTTCTTCGACATGTTAACAAGTTTTGCTTGAAACTCAAATCTCTTTCCTTTGTAATGTTCAACATTTTTGACATCTTGTTTAATCCAAAATTTACTACCTTGAAAGCTTGACTATCTGGGTCTTGTATATCCTTTCTAGTAAGTAAATGTTTCTTGAATTCTTGTTCCAAGTCAATCATCCTTTCTGGAATGAAATTAGCTTTAGATTTTAATGATGTTTCAGGTATTACTTGACCCTCAAATTCTTGTTTGTTTTTCATAAATCTTAGTACTTGATCATCATCTTCAAATACTTGTAAATGTCTTATATTATTTGGTACTGATGGCTGATGTTCTTATTCAATCATTACATCTTTATAAATTTCTATTATTTGCATATCCAATGTTAAAGCTACTTTTGCCAAATCATTTGCTATAAGATTCTCTGCTCTGTTTATATTCTCTATTTGGCAATGTTGAAACTGATCTAACATCTTACAAGCAAGTTGCTTATAAGGTCTTAAGAATGAGCTCTTTACTACAAAGTTACCCTTTACTTATTCACAAACTAATCTTGAGTCTTCTTTTATAGTGATTACTCTGATCTTTTTGTCTAGAGTTATTCTTATACCAATACATAAAGCTTCATAATTAGCCTTGTTGTTAGTACAAGGGAAAGATAGATGAATTGCTTTGAGAATTTCAGGTGAACCATTCCCTAATATAACTATACCAACTACTACACCTTTTGAATTACATGAACCATCAAAGTATAACTCCTATTTATCCTCATTCTTTGAGTGTTCTTTTTCAGAACGATAATTTTTTTGGAGTGTACAAATTTTGTTTTCAACACCTCCTTTTTCAACCATTTTACTTTTTCCATTTGAAGTAATGTTATCAATCATCAAAGGTTCACTATATATGTATATTTGATTTGGTTCTCCTTTCCAAGGTAACCACATGTGAGAATAATCTGTTGAAATGTAACTTGAGAAATTATTGCTCCAACTTCTACTCAATAAGAGACTATGTGAATCTAGTATATCTATCACTTGAATAGTTACTCTACTTATGACATGGGGTTCAGAAGAAATTTTAAATAGGATATTTGGTAATTGACCCACAATCTTCACTCTACTTTCATCCACTTGAACAATCTTTTTGTTTGATTTTTCAAGAATCAAACTGAGTTTCTTACATATAGACAATGACATTATAGTAGATGTAGCTCCAAAATCAATCAAACAATTTTGTAAGTATTTATCCTTTAATTTCATTGTCAAAAGGAAAGGAGGATCTTCCTTATCATATGAGGTCTTTAATTTCTCATCATTATTAAACACATAACTTAACTCTGATTCTCTAACTCTCATTTTACCTTTAATGAACTCTAAAGCCTTTCTTTGTTGATCTCCTATTTGAAGCAACTGATAAAAGCTAATACTAGCCTTGACATGTTTAATTTCTTTAATCAAATCATACTCTCCATCACCAATAAATCTTGGTTTCTTTATCCATTTATTAAAAGATTGACTTGGAGTGCTTTTCTCTACTTGATTGTCTTTACCTTTATCCTTATCTCTTCTATTTGATTCAAAAGCTTTTCTCTTAGTAGATGGATCAGTAATAACATTTGGTGGTCTAGAAGTGGTTAATATTTCTTTTGATCAGAGATTATATCCATTTTCCTCATTATTATTACATTCTTCATATGAAGACATAACTTTTTCAGAACTTGATAGAGAAGAAGTATCACTAGATCCATTGCTAGAAGATTTACTTGCATAATGAACACTAGATAACTCATTATCAGATTCAATATCAAGAAATTTGGACATAATAAGGTCACTTTCATCCTCAATTTCTGCTAACTTAGTATCTTGATGTTTATGCTTTCTATTTTTCCTTTCTTCCTTTATATTAACTCTTGCCAAGGCTTTTTCAAGCTTCACTATTTTGTTAGACATATCTCTCATTAATTGTCCTTTTCCAGATTCTACT
Source organism: Gnetum montanum (assembly GCA_015680685.1). Classification (NCBI taxonomy): domain Eukaryota; kingdom Viridiplantae; phylum Streptophyta; class Gnetopsida; order Gnetales; family Gnetaceae; genus Gnetum; species Gnetum montanum. Next base: position 607,703 of record MNCI01006964.1, on the reverse strand, counting down.
CTTTCATGTTCTTTCTCTATCTTGACATGAGATGGACTTGGTAAAGATTTAAATTGAGCAAAATATTTCATAGGATTCATAACTCTTTTTTTTCTTTTTTGTATTGCAATATTTCCTTTAGGATTCAAGTCCAACTATTTTTCTAACTGTATAGCTTCACTAAAGTAGTCATTTAGTGTAGTTAAGTTTGGAGTTATCCTTAACTGAATTGAAATGTTGGGGTTGACAGCCTTAAGATAAGTTTCTCTAAGCATTTCTTCTGATGGCCTATATTGTCTTTGAAAGAGTCCACAAATTCGTTGAAACTTGACGTTGAAATCTCTAATTGATTCTTTAACTCCTTACTTTGCTTGTATCAGCCCATAGTATAGTTTTTGTTAGTATAATTGATCAACCAACTGGGCTAAGAAAAGATTCTTTATGTCATCCCAACTTGTAATACTATTATTTGGTAAGTTTGAATACCAAATCTGAGCCATATCCTTTAAATTTGATACAAACAACTTACAAGCTTGATCTCAATGTTGAATATTTGCATGAGCTAAAGCTAACTCAAACATGTGAATATATTCTTCAGCTAAATAAGATTTTCTAGGAATGAAAGGCTCAGGAAAATATTTGTAAACTACCTTAGGAATATCATTGTAATTTTGAAATCCTAATGGTGTACCTCTTTGCCAAGGATTTTCCATCCTATTCCTTTGGATAATTGAACTCTTAGACTTTCTAGATCTTCTCTTATGAATCGATAAACCAGATATAATGGGTGATCATCGTGATCTTCTAGTTTTCACTCCACTATTTGTTCCCAATTCAAAAACCTTCTTTAACCATTCTTCTTCTGATGAAGAATCGGTCTTAGAATCAAGAATATCTTTGAAAACTTTTAAATTTTCCAAACTATCAATCTTCTTGGTCATGAACTGAAATAGTATTCAACTTCTTAAGCCTTTATAGTAACAAAGAATTGTTGATGTGCTAAAATTATAAGGCTTATGAACTTAGAGGCTAAATTTTCAGCCCTCCTTCTAGCGCCAAAAGAACTGTTGGCAACCGTTTGGGACGCGACTTCCAACGAGTGTCCTCAAATAGGATTTAGGTGCTTGCTGGTATCTGGCAAGACCAAGGCCCAAATACCTCCAAATAGACTCAGTAGTTAATGTGAGTATGTGTGTGTGCTATTGTGGTGTGTGGTTGTGAAAAATGAAATGATTGCATTGTGTGTAAACTAGAAATGACTTATCTTAAAGAGATTCAGCTAACTTTGCCAAGTACTGTGAGTTGTTGAGAGTTCCTATTTTGTTCAATTGCCTAGTCTACGCAGTCCTTATAATACCTACTTGTAACAAATAAAATTTTGTAAAAAAATATGAGCAGAACTCCACGAATCTACTTCTAATTTTCCCCAGAGAAAGAAATAGTTCCACAAGAAAACTAGAAATAGAGCAAGATTCAATGGAAATAGAAAGGAAAAAAGTAGATTTGTGTTATGACCTCAAATGTTTAAATAAGGTAAAATAATACAAGTAAACACTTCGCAATAAAGCTATCTCAAATTCAATAACTACGAATTGTTCAAACTTCCAAGGCTCAAATAAGCAATTTCTTCAAGACAATTCTACTATGCTACCAAAAATTGCTACGTAAACTATCACGTATGAGACTCCATTTTGGCTAGATAATGGATGTCAAAAATTGCATTCAATAGAACCTTCAAAAGACTTGACAATTTCTGATTGAAATACCACATAGATTCACTTTAAAGATAAAAGAAAGTTATTCTGGTCCCATCAAAATACCAAAGATTCTCTGAACCCTCTTGACTATTGAATCGTTCAACGACTTGACTACACGCAGAGGCTTTCTTACAGCAATATAAATAGTGGTTCTTATACATTACACAATAATAAAATTCACTAATAAAATGCTCTTAAGGCTTTCAAACACAAGTGCTTCTATGGCAAAATTTTAATAGAAATTTCTATCGTGCAACAAGAATAATAAGAGCAATCTAAAAATCCCAAAATTACTTGCCAAGCATGATACTATGTAAACCACTAGCTAAACAATTTAAACAAAATAAAAAGCAATAAGCATAACTGATAGGACTATGACAAAGAGGCTGAAATCTTTTCCTTAGCAAATCATCTTACAAGCAATCTTTCACAATTTCTTCTTTACAATGCTCTTCCCAAGACCCAAAGTGTGTCTGCAAGTGAGAGCTAGTAGTCCTCCCCAAGTGTGTGATCCCTTTTTCTTCTAACCCCTGAAGCCTTTTTATAGGTTTCAAAAGGTAGTTAGATTATAAAATATCTTAGCTAACTTCTCTCCCAAGTAAGGAAGTTATAACTTGCCCAACAAGTTAGGAGATATTACTTGCCCAACATGTTAGGAGATTGTTTGCCCAACAAGTTAGGAAGTTGCTTGCCCAACAAGTTAAGAAGTTGTAACTTATACATAAAGTTAGGAGAAAATCATGCTAACATTGGCATGTGTAAATATTACAAATATTGCTTTTATAAGCAATAGCCTATAAAAAAATCCAAAATCTCTAATGTATTTTACTTATTTTATTTTTAATTATCAAATATCATCACCCACCGTGTATAAAGCCTTAGTAATTTTTAAACATAGGAGGTGGTAGTAAGAAAATAATTCAACATCCTCCTTCATGTAGACGTTGGTGGTGGAGACAGCCAATTCTTGTAAGCTTGTGTAAATAAATTATCTGCATTTGCACTTTAAACCCATGTAAAATTTGTTGCTGGATTCTTTGGAAAAATGACGTTTGCTGGAAAATGAAATTTAAATCCGGTGGTGGCTCAAAATATGAAGTTTGGATGTGAAGGTGTCAAGCCTGGAACTACCAGTAAATAGTTTCAAATTATCCCACCCTGCCAGAATCGTATATCAACTGCCACCGCAAAAGAAGGCTCTACCACCGCATTTGGTAATGTTGCCATAAATGATTTTTTATTTCAATTTTGATTTGCCCTCTGAATGCGAGATCTCAGGTTCTTGGCCATGTGCTTTGATAATTTTCTCATTTGACTATACATCGGGTCACGCTAATGTTTTTTTTCATGAGTGATCTTTCTATCTTTCTTCTGGATCTCTAATTCTTGGAAGATCAATGCGTGATTCTTGCTTGGTCTTTTCCAAGCATCAGTGGCATGCTTTGGAAAGCGTGAAATTTTCCTTCTTGGGGATGCGCTCACAAAAGCACACACATTTCCTGTTGCGGAGCGAGGACAGCTAAGCTAGGCTTTTGTTGTGCTTGCACATGTGCAGCTACGTGAAGTGCTTCTTGAGATCCAGGTTCGTGCGGAATTTTTGACAATAAACACCGCACACGTAGCTCTATTGCTACTCTGCCACTATGAGGCCCTTGCGCTCCAGGTAATCCAGCTCCCGCCGCTATTTCCGCTCTGCCACAACATGCTCTAGAACATGGATGAACGCATGCTAGTTCACAAATGCCACGACTTCAACTACCTGACCTAGCTTCTACGCTGCGTGCTTTACCGCCATGGACGCCTTGTAGGGAGCAACCTTCGATGGTTTGTTGTCGAGATCCTAGTATACCGTGACCTTTCTGCGTGATGTCTGTGAATGATTCTCATCTTCATCTTCACTGGATTCCAAGAGCTCGCTAAAAGGCTTGCCCATGCTGCTTTTGTTACTTAGGCTTTTTCCATGGAATGAGCCGTGTAGGGTTTTCACAAGGAATGAGGACCTTATCATCACAAAAATCAGTAGCTACAACTTGGTTGCATCGCTAACGTGGATGCAGGGGCACCGTAGCAGTACCATTGCTAGCATTGCTCCACAGAATTTGTGAATTAGCCAGAAGATGTAGCTGCAATCAATCCTTCATTTTAGAGAGCTTGAATTGATAACAAAGAGCTAGACTAGTGCTAGAGTTCCTCTAGAGAACCTAGAAACATGCGTATGCTAAAAATCTACTCTTGTTCTCCCTTCATGTTCCATTCAAATTCTGACCTTCTTTAACACTTTTGGTTTCTTTGAGAGAACTTATCCCTTTGTTCTCATATCCCTATTTTCTATGACTCGCAAAATCTCATCTACCGAGAAATCAATGTTCTGGGAAGCCTTCACAGAGAAATGATCCTGGATTTTGCTTTCCTTTTCTTTTGTCCTTTTGTATGTTCCTTTTTTAAAGGCTCATCCATAAATATCAAATGAGATTATGTATATCAATAAGACACAACCATTGTATTTTTCATTTAAATATTTTTTATTTTAATCATGTTCTCTATCATTACCTTTTTCCAATATTCACTTTTGTTGTTCCATGAAATGGCCAAATGTGCCAACAGTATGCCTAAGAGCAAACGTAGTGAGACATCTACGATGGTTGCGAAATGGTCAAAGAAGCAAATGGGGTCCACCATGTGGATGAGTCAAGGCCCACCATAGTGGTTGGAATAGTTGTGAATGTAGGAATGGAAACAGAGGTTGTGTACGATTGTGATGTAGGCACAGTATGAACATGTGCCAGGCTAGTCGTGATTGGTGTATGATGTGCTACAGGAATAGATTGCTGAACAATTTACAAAGGAAGAGTGGCTGCAAAGGAAACAAGTGAAAAAAGTGAAAGAGGACATTGAAACACCATGGGATTGATGTGGCTACCCATAGCAGTTGCAATTGTAGGTTGCAGAAGTGTAGGTGTGATTACAAAGGGAGTGGTGATAGACAATGGATTGGCCCAAAAGGACTGGGTAGGAGGGACAAGAACGGGGTTGGTTTGACCTCCCTTGTCTGATTGGGAATCAAGTTCCTCCTGTCCATTCTAAAAAGCATCATCCTAGTTGGAAGTTGTGTCCTGCTACTCCCTAAGCCTATCCAACTAGATTAGTTGGTCTAGAAGCCTTTGGTTTATCTGTGTTAAAGGTATGGAAGTGCTGAGAGTAGGAAAAAATTCCTTCCCATTGCAGTAAGTGAACTTGAAGCTATGTTTGTCTTTGAGTTCATGCACATCCAAGGGCAGACTTGCCTACACCTTTGTACAGAGGAAACTATAATTCTCATGTTGCTGTGCCAATCCCTCAGTTCCTTGGTTTTGGATCATGAGGGATTGACGTGTTTCCAACATCAGGTTCAACAGTTGTTTGGCACCAGTAGTGCCTTGAACCGTGATGGAAACTTCAACATTGAAGGTGTTAGTGGCAATGTTCGAAAAAGCCATTTTTAAGTTATGTAGTTATGCAAAAGGAATCGCAAAAAGAGGAAAGAAACTAGAAAGCAAAAAAAAAAGGCTTTACATCTTGCCGGGTTCCCAGGGAACCATCGAGGCAACCGATCTGTATCACACAAAGCATAAACAACCACAAAAGGGTGTCACGTTCACGCTAGTGCACGATAGAGTACAGAGCATACGCAAGACTACCATAAGATAGGCAAGCTAACTAGCAATCAAAGGCTTTGAAACTTGTAGGATCCTTGAGGGACCGTTGAAGCAACTGATTTGTACCACACATTTACGCTAATGCATGATGAAGTACAGAGCGCATGCAAGACTACCGTAATACAAGCTAGTCAACTAGCGATAAAAGGCTTTGCATCTTGTAGGGTTCTCAAGGAACCGTCAAGGTGACCGATCTGTACCACACATTTACACTAATGCGTGATGGGGTACAGAGCGCATGCAAGACTACCGTAAGACAAGCTAGTCAACTGGCAATAAAATGCTTTGCATCTTGTAGGGTTCTTGAGGAACCATCGAGGTGACTGATCTACACTGCACGATGCGTAAATAACCATAGATGGGTGTCAAGTTTATGCTAATTGTATCAGGGTGCAGAAGTCTTACAAGACTACCATGACACATGGAAAGGGCACCAAAAGGGCCCTCCTTCTAGCACCAAAAAACTGTAGCAACTGAAAATGTCGGTGGCTAGAAAACACCGAGGGGTCGACAGTCATGGACAGTTCTAGCCCCATACCTGTGGGAGGGCCCGTGCTAGATGGAATGGATACAGGGTGCCCTGAATGGTCTGGTCAATTAGATAGGGACTTAGTCAACGTCTCTATAGCCTTTTTCAATGTGTAGTTTGAAAATGAAAATAAAAGCGCAAAGTAATGCTTAAATGCAAAAGAGACAGAAAATAGCATAGAACACAACAATCAGTAGGAAACTAAGTAAAATGTAGTTAGAAAAATACACTATTTTGAAGCTACAAGTTTGCTCTATCAAGATGGATACAATCGATTTCACAGCGTTTAGTGTAGAGATCTTGAGAGTAAACAAGATGTGTAGAGCAAGATGGCTATGCACTTGGGCACGGACTTAGGAGCTAGTAATGTGAAAATTCTACCAAGGTGGTAGAAAGGAGACAGAAAAAAATGCCAGCTGAGAATGATAATTGTTTGGAGTGTTAAACAAAAAGCTTACAATGCTCGATGCTAACTTACTTGCTTGTTAAAGAATATCTGGGACCAACCTTTTGAGCATCACTCATCAAGGTATTTATAGGGCTAGGGGCATGTGAAATGGATGGTTTGGACACCACATGCCTTGGGCCCATGTTGACTTGTTTGTGCTACAGGTGCCATGCATGACCATTGGGCCTGCATGATTGTTGTAATGCAGGCCTACCATGCTACAACTATGAGCCTTCCATGTAATAATTATGTCGTCAGTGTCTGGAGACGTGTGCCAATAGTTCAATTAGGTGAAGTGCATTGATGTCGCAAACCTACCTGCACGCTTTGTAGTGCTTTGTAGTATATCATGCTTAGTGTAGCGTAGCATCTTGTCATACACTACATGTGGGCTGCATGCTTGCTACACTATGCTACACTACGTAGCGTAGCGATTGGCCTTAGTCGTAAAAATTTGGCAATTTGCAAACTTTTCTTCCTGCACTGTGAAACTTGTGAATTTGCTGATGCTACCCTTTGTGTTACCTTCTGTCTCTTCCATAGAATTGCTATGCCTCACTGTGCCATGTAGCTCAGCATAGCATAGTAGTAGACATGGTCCCCCGCTTCCTGATAGAAAGAGACATTGTTGAACGACTTGAAGTCAAGCGAGGGGACCGACCACCTAGCTTTTTCTACACTATGCTATGCTATGTAGCATAGCATAGCGTAGCACTTCATTCTGCAATCATTTTCTAAAGTTTGCTATGCTACATAGCAAGGCATAGCATTGCGTAGTAGACTTCATAACTTAGAAAACTTGTTGAACTGTTTTATGCATTCTAAGTGCTGTTGTCAACTCCACGTGTTACTTCTGAGCAGGTTGTCGACAGGGTAAACTACTTAGGCCGATAGGTAGGATGATCCATATAACTTATTTGCATCTAAAGTAGAAAATTTTCCGAACTAGCCAGCCTAAATTCAGCACACGTTCTCCTCCTAAAAAATTGTCATAGCACTGCATGAATTGCAAGGCCTGGTGAACCAAGCATGCCTTCGAATTTTTGGGGTGTTTCACACCTACCCCGACTATGCCACTTACTGATGGTAAATGATCACACTCTAGACTCCATTTTCTTCTTTTTGGCTACATTATCGTATACCATGTTTTTAACTTTTTTCTCTATGTTTTCTCTTTATAGTAGCCATCCCTCTCAAAGAAATTATTGTTATAATGGGGTGCACTGAGGCCACACTTTTTATGAAATTTGGGGAGGTGGAGCAATCAAAAAAGTGGTTGTGAAGGGGATCTTTTGAATTGATCATCAGTCATCTTAGTTGGGTGGGTCTGATGGACTTGTTTTCAACTTTGACTCCTAGCATTCTGGCTACTGAGATGGTTACCATTATTGATTCTTTCAATGATGATGCTTCCTATTTTAGCACGTGGGTCTAAGGGGTCAAGGTATCTTTCCACTTGATCACTGAATTCATTTCTGATCTTTTTCACGTGCCCATTGATGGTGCTACAGTGGCCATAGATAAAGCAACCAAGGAGGACTAGGTTATAAAAGAGTTGGAGGAATGGTTAGGTGTTTCTTGGGGTTTTTTACCATGCAAGATGACACTCGATCAAAGAAGGTGAACTTTCTATATCCTCTCTTCCGGGCATGGGCATTCCCTAAATCTCTTTCTTAAGGGAGGAACCTTGGGATCGAGTCTACACATGTCATACACATAGTTTTAGAGATAGGATGGTGCTACAAGTGGCCATAGTTTCTTGTATCTAGTTTTCGTGGGGAGATCATCAAGTTACATTCGAACACCCATGCTAAATCCCATTTCACCTTTACTTTATTTCCGGGGTATTTATGTAGGTTCGCTAAGTTCTTAGTGGTTTACGATGATAACCACTATGTTTTGAGGGATCGTTCACAATTGTCCTATCCATGGATTCACCACCTATTTAGCAACACCAAATCCCAGGATCCACTGAAAGAAATTAAGGAATCCGCATTAGTTACCACTGGATGTGTGGCTAGCCATTCCCATCATTCCCATGATAGCTTGGGATTGGAACCACCTAGGTTGTGCACGTCTATGAAAAGGGCTGAATGTTTAATTGGTGAAACCATTGGATGGTCCAAGATGAAGGTGAAGAGGAAAGAATTTCTAAGGGAGCCTGCCCCAAACGTGATACGACCAAGAGTAAAGAAGATTCATCTTGTATTGCTAGTGGAAGGTAAGTATTTTATGTTACTATTACATATTTATTATTTTCTATTTACTATTTTGGCTTATGCATTATATACACTATATTATACTAATTCTAAGATTCTGGAATTATCAAAGGAAGGTCATGAGGGAGATAGAGAGGCTTTGGCCTTGATGGCTGATCCTGAAGTGATTGTCACAGGTCTGGAAGAAGAAGCAAAGGAAAGAGAAGAAATGATCACAGAACCTCTTGCCTTGCAAGAGGAAGATGTGACAAACATCATGGGGATGAAGCTTACAGAGGCTATGGATGCACTCAGGAAATCTAGTGATGAAAGAGGTGTCCTTGATGGCTTCTTCAATGGATCGTTGCAACTTGGTGATCCACCCTAGCTAAATGGCAAAGGCTTTTTGGTATGTTGCTTTCAATGCAATCCTTGTCTTTGTATCCTTTTAATTTTCATGAGTTGTTCTTAATTATTTTGATTATTTTTGCCATCAAAGGTAGATGCTCAGGCTCTTGTGGCACATGCATCTCAAGTAGAGGTGTCAAGAACACAGGTTCCAATCGAAGTAACCTCCTCTTCTTGTCCTACGCCAAACGACCAGCTAAGACCATGGCCTAAGATGCCTAGTAAGATAGACTTTGTTAAAGGCATCATTGATGATGTGGTTACTCACCTACAAGAAGTTCATCTAGAACTAGGTATGTATATTTCATACATTGCACCTAGTATCTGGGTTCATTGTTGATTATCGGTGATTTATGTATGTGGGACTTACCCCTGCAGGCGCCAAGCTTTAATGGGATCCCTCTAAAGCTACTCACATTGATGCTCTCCCTGAATTGCCAGGGTTGTTTAGCAAGTCCCAAGGAATGTATATGATGTGGTTTTTGGTTGCATTGTACAGAATGCCAATTTTCTTTGGACTTGTAGGCTCTTAGTTGAGTACTTATGGGATGAGGTACATTCATTGAAAGAAGTACTAGTAAAGGAGAGAGAGAAGAACGAGGATCTCCAGTCCCGTTAAAATCTTGTTGCTGCCAGACTATCTGGTGATAGCACTTGGCACACTTCTAAAATCACCTATTCATGCTACTGGATGGTTTTGAATAGCAAGGTGCAAGCTACACAGGATTTGGCTAAGCAAAAGGCACAAATAGATTTTCTGAAAAAAAAGTGTCATGATTGGAAGTCCATTGCGGCTAAGGTACGAAAGTGGGGCCAAGACCAAAAGGACCACAAGCATCAATACAAGAAATGGTTGAAGGAAGAGTCAGTTGAAAATTGATGGATGGAGATGTTCATCGATGGGTTAGGCTTATGGTCTGCTTATGATAGGTTTATTGAGTGCACCAAGGTGGACGGATCTCTTGAGAGAATGATTTCCATCACCTCTGAGGAGGCTTCTATAGGCATGTTCTCTCTTGAGTGTCCTACTTGGACCTCAGTGGACAAGGGTAAAACCTTGGATGACATTGATCTTGGCTTGGAGGAGGATTAGGAAAATGTTCCCAAGGTAGAGATTCTATGGTGTTTGGAGGCCAACATAGGGCCCTCCTCACTTGTGAGTGTTACTTTTTTCCTAATTTTTTTGTTTATGATTTTCTTTACTACTCTTACCTGTTTTGTTTTGTTTTTTATTTTATGCTATAGGGACATGTTAATGATGGAGCTAGCCCCAGTGGAGCAAAGGTGAATGATGAAGAAGATCTTGGGGAGCAACCCCCTCCCTAAGTTTATTGTTAATTAGATTTTAGCTATTAGATGTTTTTTAATTTTTTTGAATGTTTGATGGAAATGTATGGTTTCCAAATGTAATAACATGGACCTAGTTATGGCTTAATATGTTGAAATTTTTCTACCATATTGATGTATCATCATTTTTTTTATTTTATACGTTTTCTCTTTTTATTTTCTTTTTTTAGTATTATCGTGAACATATGCATGTAACCAAATGTAAGATGGGAAAACCAAATGTGAATCAACATTTGTAAAAGAAGGAAGTAACGAGGAGGAATAGATCGATATCTGAAAGTTGACATAGCATAGTGAGTGCTTGTAAACTTGTGATTGAATCCTAGTTTAAAGCCATTTTAGGCTATGCACATCAGTTTAAAGTCATGGTAGACTATTGCATTTTTTTGTAAAAGAAAGAAAGATTACTAGTTTTATGCCTTAGTGGGCCAAAAGCAATAATAGTTTTAGGAAGCTTTTTAGAAGGTACTAGCCATTTTCTGACCATGGCTAGTTTAATGTCATTGCAGACATTTGTTGGTAGTTTAATGTCATACCAGATGATTGGTAGTTTAACGTCATTTTGGACATGTGGTAGTTTAATGTCATTTCAGACATGTGGTAGTTTAATGTCATTTTGGACATGTGGTAGTTTAACGTCATTTCGGACATGTGGTAGTTTTTTTCTATTTGTTGAGTTGCCTCTTGATCTTTTCTAGCTTAACATGTGGGGTTGGGCATGTGGGTATGATTTTATAGTCACCCTCCCCTTCATCAGTGATGTCAAAGGGTAGTTCCAACCAAGCGACATCAGTAGGAATGGCTCCTATGCTAGTGTCTTCTTGTGTTTCTTCAATCCTAGTAGGGTCGTGAGTTAGCATTGGGTTCATGTCTTGATGTATGTTCATAGTTTCTTACTTAGGCTCAACGAACTCAATTTTTAACTCTTGACCTAGCTTAGGATGTGAGGAGGTGATTGGTATAATTGTGTCCCCATGTATGATGATTTCACCATCCTCGTAAGTTAGGTGGATCTCCTGATGGATTGGTGAGGATATGACTTTAAGTTGGGCTAGCCAAGGACATCCTAGGATCAGATTGAACCTTAGCATTTCATCAACCACTATGAATTTAGCTGATGTGGGGAATTGGTCCCCAGCTATGAAATCTAAGGTAACCATACCTTTTACCCCAACATGGGAACCACTAAAGGATTTTAGGAAAGAAGTTGTCATGGATTTTATTTGTTTAGTAAGTTCTATTTTTTTGATAACAGGAAAAGGTATTAAGTTTGTGGTTGCACCATCATCAACATGCACCCTATGTATCTTGAAATGATCAACCTATATCATTATGAACATAGGGTCCATGATGACTTCTCTTATTTTCTCATCTAGCTTAATGCCCTTAGCGTGAAACTCTAGGGATGTGGTCTTTGATTCCTAAAGTTGTGGGGACAATACTGCATAAATGGATGGTTCATCTGCAAGAAGGTCCTCACTAACAAGGATCGAGGTTAACATTTGTACAAGAGCTTTCCAATGTACTGATGAAGTCATTACTAGGTCATACAAACTTAAAAAATTATTCTTTTGTTTTAAGGCTTGTGTGACCTAGGTTAACATGCTTGCTAGGTCTTTACCATTTGGGACACTCTTGTCTTTAGAGATTTGGTCTATTTGATCCAGCATTCGTATTTCTTGTGGAGGAATTTTTGCATTAGTAATTGAGGATGATGGGTTTGGGACACAACCCATGACATTATCCTTGTTTTGATGACTCGTACTAGGCTAATTAGTAGACGGACCCATAGGAACAACATTTAGAGGAGTAGGCTTTGGTGGTCCTAATCTATACTGATGGTTTTCTCTCTCCAGGTGCTCTCTTGTTTACCTATCAACAAGATGTTCTCATAGAGGTCATGAGGGAGTAGAGGCGGGTTGTGTGCTAGGGTGTTTTGGCACTCGGATCACAAAAGGAATGGGTCAGTTTTCAGATGGTATGGTCGTCATGGTGACAAAAGGAGGTACGCAGATAACGAATGGTTTTTGTGGTGCATGAGATGCGCATATGGTGAAAGGGATTTGAGGAGATGTTGGGGTAGGTGTCTTTTCTGAAGGTTTGCAAATCACAAAAGGTTTTCATGGGATGACTTGTATACTCTCCACATGGATAGTATTAATCACATATGGTGCTTCACTAGCATTGAGAGGATCCTTGTAGACCCCCATGGGCTAGTTCTAAGGTCTTACTAGGTTTGCCTCATCGAATACTCCTTCACCCCTATCAATCATGTGTTGTATATCCTGTTTCAAGGTGAAATACTAACTAGTTCTATGACCGAGACATTGATGATACTCACAAAACCTATCTAAACTAAAACCTCTTGGAATGGGAAGTTCATTAGCTATTGCTAAGGCTAGGTTTTTGGCTAGCTCACAAAATCTATCATGTTTTTGAGATGTTGCGGGAGACATTTGTTTATGTTTAATTAGCCTGGCCTTTAGAAGTTGATCAAGCAATTGTGAAGGTTTCATGAGCAAGGGTGTGTATTGAGCTGGGTCTTTTCTTTCGAATGTACAGGTGTGAACCATGTTGGTGTTCCTATTTGAGGAAGTTTTAGGTGTGGGTGTAGGTGTATTTCTTTCAAAGATGTTTGGGATAGTGGGTTGTTTTCCTTTTTGTCCTGGATGGCTAGGTTGGATTATCTCAGCCACTGCTGCTACCGTTGTCTTGGATTTATCTTTCTTGGTATGTTGTCTTCTAAAGGTTGAGTAGGTTAATTCATTGCTTGTTTGTGTAGCCTCTTCTATGTCTTAATTTGCACAAATTCTTGACTCAAGGTATGAGGTTTTAAATAGTAAAGTTTTCATTTAATAAAGTCATTTTTGGCTATCTTAAGAATGGTAAGTAGATATGTTTTAGGTATAGGTTCGTGAAGTTTATTCAGGGCCGCACTCCACATTTGGATAAATTTTTGTGCTGGCTCTAATGGTACCTTTTTAATTTGAATTAGGCTATCTAGCATGGCTTCAGGTTTCAGAATGTATTTGAAATGGGTGACAAACTAATGCAACAAGTCTTCTAGAGAAGATATGGAACTATGGGGTAAAGCTCGGTACCAGTCTAGGGGTTTCCTAGTTAAGGACATAGCAAACACACATAGAATTACATGAGGCCATACCTGAAGCAATATAAATTCTGTTCGAAATGTTACTAGGTGAGCATTTGGGTCTCCCTCTCCATTGTACTTAGTTAGCTAAGGTAGCAAAATTCCCTTTGGAAAGATTAAAGGTGGAATTGAGGGGTCAATTGGATCATCTTGATAGAAGTCTAGTACCTTGACTTCCTAAGTGTTCACAGTACTAAGATGTTTTAATTCTTCTACTAATAAGTGCATCAATTTTTTTGTATTTTCCCACTCTTGAATAGTAGGAAAACTAGCAGATTAGGTTGATGGTAACTGATAATGATTTGATTGTTGCACCGCTTGTGGAAAGAGAGGTTGTTGGACTATTGTTTATTGCAGTGGGATGACATTTGGGGCTGAGACAATGGAGTGTGGTATGCTGTAATGAGTAGACAAATTTTGCTAAACAACTGGTGGGACCCACTGCCCAGACACAGGTTGTGAAGTGACTAACGGTGCTTGCTGGATTTGCACTTGAGGTAGGTAATGGATGCATGTGGAAGCTAATATGACCAAAGGCATCCCAATCACTTGAGGTCGAGAGGTCGATCCTGCATTATTTTGGAGTGGAGGCTGTTGGGATTGTATTTGCAAAGGTATGATGGAAGTGGATGCGTTAGATTGAATGTTGGACTTGGAGAAGATGGGAATGGGAATGGCTACTTCTTGTAGAGAAGCTGGTGGTGGAAATATAGTCTCTTACAAGAAAGCTTGAAGTAATGGATTTGTATGGGCATGGGGACTGATGGTATGGTATGAATTCCCATGTTTAGATTGGGCTATGAAGTTATCTTCCTCATTTCCACCCTGAGGCTCTATCAGAGGTGTCTGTAAGGCTTGGCTTCTCAGCATGAGAAGCTGGGATATGAGTTTATGGTGGTGTTCAGAGAGTAGGATTATGTCAAATGTTGAGGAGATGAATTCACAACCTCCTTTGTGGATAAGTTCATAGTCTCTCTTTACTTCTCTCTCTACATGATCGATAGGTAAGTTGGCTTGGATCTTGACACAGATGAAGTTATAGTGTTCAAGTTTAAGTGTCACATAGGTAGGGTCTCTGCCCTATAGCCTAAGTAACTGGCATGTAGGGCCTTGGGAGTTTATCTGTTCGATGATAGTTATGGATTTGGTAGTAGTCACAAGGTTTGAGATTTCATTTTCAAAGTCAGAGGTCGACAATGTTACCAGGTTAGTTTGTGAGGATTCCATAATAAATGTGAGTAAACTAGGCTAGAAAATGTTGAATATGAGCAATTGTAGCATGACCAGCATGACCAACAACATGACCAACAGCGTGAACAAACTGCAGCATGACCAACAGTATGACTCGTGATCAGATTGTAGTGTGAGGTAATAGAGTAACAACGTGAGTAGGCTACAGCATGAGTTCACTACATTGTGAGGTATCAGGATGGATGGATAGGATGGGTAAGTCAAGCCACTGTATGTAAGCTAACTGGACAATCTAGGCTTTAGTTTCAGCATTTTGTCTATGTAGAGTTTGGACAACTAGCATGATCAATGTTTTAATAGACAACAACAAGCAATTTAGGTCCTCCTTCTAGCGCCAATTTACTATACTGACCTAAATCGTTGGTGTAAGGCTAGAAGGGAAACAAACACTGAAAGATCTTTGGGTAGACACAACTGACCCTGCCTTCACCTGAGGGCAAGATAGAAAAATAAATGAAGGTAGAGTGCCTTGGATGGTCTTCACACAAATCAACCAAGAACTTCCCCGAGCGTAGACTACGACTTGCACTAGGGTTATCGTAATTGATGTTTTAAGACATAAACAACAAGTAAAAAATTTAAATAAAGACTCATGTAGAACTGGTATTTTAAACAAAATGTAAATTGAATGTAAAACAAGGTAAACAGAAAATAATGGTTGGCAAAACGAACTATATTGTATTGCTTAAAAAAGATGTGCACCGGTCAAAGCATAGCTGCACATGTGGATGGTAGGTCAAGCACCAAGCCCTGGGGTGATGTGATGTGATGTGTTTCAGAAGTGCTTGGATGGTAGAAATCAAGTGTGTCAAGCACCCAAGGATTGATGGTCTGAGTTTCCTAAGCTTTCAACCTTCAAAATTGCCAACCCTGTTTATGTGAATTGATAGGGTATTTATAGGGTTGGGCTGGGATCGGGTGCGGAATTAGAGAAGGGAATCAACGGCTGGGAGATGAGATAAAAAGGTAGATCAAGTGACACGTGTCCAATAGACAACTATATGTGAGTTGGATGTGTGTGGGCAAGCTACATTCTGGACTAGGTGCATTGTATCTTACAACATGTGGCTTAGTCAAGCCCATAGAAGCATATACAATTTAGAACGTGAGGGCTCGTCAAGCCCACGAATGAAAATTTACATTGAAAGGATTATGTAGAACAAGAGAAATTGGCTCTGGCTTGCTTGAAACTTATGGATCTTTGATTTGACCATTGTAGGATGTCAATTTGGGTGGTTCCATGGCTTTCTGAGGTGTGTCTTCTTGCACTCATGCTGGGCATTCATGTTGGGCATGTCCTCAGCATGACCTCAGCCTGAGTGAGGTAAAATGAGACATTTGACACCAAATTTTGATTTCTAACCTTGAATGTAACTATTGCTCTAAATTTTTCTAACTCTAAGAGTGATCTAAAATTTGGAATTTGAACTTGAATGTGTCTAATTTGGAGCTATTTTGGAAAGGTCACACTGGACTCACGCTGTAGTGTGACCATGGCGTGACCTAAGGAGAACGACGTGTTTCACACTAATTTTTGAATTTCTGAAGCCTATTTCTTGGGTGTAACAGTTGTTTGGATGTGGTTGATATTGAGAGTCAGAAACTAAGGTTGAAAATAACCTATTTTGAGCTATTTATGGTTGGTCACACTAGACTCATGCTATAGTGTGACCTGTAGTGTGACTTCAAGAAACTTCCGAAAACTTGCAATTTTGAGCTTAAATTTGACATTCTGAAGGCTGGGACTTGAAGCTGTCAAGGATGTGCTTCAAGGATGACTCACAACTTAGAATTTAGATCATTTTTAACTCAGTCTTGATGTTGTGTGGAGTTTCTCACATTGAGGGTGAGAAAGTTTCCTTGGGCAAGCTGGGTGTGAGCTCATTATCCTAGCCAAATTTTACCTCCCAAAACTTCTAAAGGACTTGAATCATTCTCATTTCAAAGTGCTAGGCCAAAATTAGTGGTGTTTCACCTTGTAAGATCATCTAGATCTAGACCCTTAGCCAAACTATAGCATTTTTACCATTCCAAAGTTAGAATAATTTCCATGTGCCCACAGTAGGAGTCTCAAAGTGAACGGATCTTTATTCAAGCAAATTGTACTTGAGCACACATTTGTGTACGACAATAAAGACAAACTTTATGATAATCCTTGAAGCATGTGGACTAAGCTAAATGGGAATTAATTAATGTTAAATGTTTAATGCTTTCCTTAATAATTAATCTCTCTCAACCCTTAACTCTCCTAGTTAAGTGCATTCAGTATGACCGCTTCGAGCACGTGTGTAATGCTTCGTAACCCAGTAACGAGTAGCGTTTGGTAATACCAATAGTGTTGCACTAGTTTAGGGTATGTATGGAAAGTGGGAATGGATATTAATGTTAAGATACTTAGAACTTAGTTATTAAATAGGTAATAAAAGTTAGTCATTCGGTTCTCTTCACCCTTCCCTATTAGCATAACCGTTAAAAGTTAAAAGACATAAAAATCATATACCTCAAACTTACTTAACCATACAACTGTGACAATACAAGTAAGTTTGGGAAGATAGTGATTGATTAACCTTAAGTGTTCCATTAGTGTGCATAAGCACTTAGTCCTTGGAGTTCGACCAGATCACACGTGAGATTCTCGTATTCATATGGTTGAGCATAGGGGTACCTCGCCACTCATCATTGACACCGTTATCAAGGACTTAGTTGTTTGTGCACTACGTAGAACATAGGAGATCATTCATATCATTTGGAGCTAGAATGAACCCTTAGGATTTATCAAAAGAAAAATAATATAATGGTAAATAGCATACCGAATAGGACAAAAATGTCTTCTTCTTCGCACAAAAGCACTTCACCACCTAGGAACAACACTAGAGATAGTCGGCGGCACAACACACATAACCAAGAACCGCTAGTTCCTCAATAGTTCTAAGTGGTATATATTCATCACAATGAATATGTACCCGAGTTTACCTTTATCCTCCATCAAGATGAGCAATTGCGTTGGAGAGACTTGGAGGGTGACATAGTGTTGCCTCTAGACTGAGCTGTCCCCAACATGCTCCTTCGTGCTCTTGCACAAATAGGCATGTCACAGTTATATGCAGAATACATTTCATGTGAGAACCAAGTAAGGGACTACCATCCCACAGAAGAATAACATCAACAGGACTTACAATAGGAGAGATATTATACATCTTTGAAGGGCAAAGAACCCTATAACGCTCCACTCGTCTTAAGTGAAATTGAGGGTGGTGAACCTATTTCAATAGGTTCTCCAAAAAATGATGTTCCCCCCCTCCTAACAATGGTGAGGAGGTGGTGTATCAAAACCTTCACTCCATGATTCACAACTCTAGTTTTGATCCCCATGAACACCAAGTGTTCAACAAGGGAACACAAACACATAATAAGCATGGGCATTCTGATGGTCATCACAATCAAGGCCAAGACCACCAAAGAGAAGGTAGGGAACATCATCATGGCGATGGTACTCCTTCTTCTTTACCTTCATCATCACATTCATCCTCTCCTTCAATATCAAGATGTAGTCATAAGGATCCTAACTATAAGGATAAGGGTAAATAGAGTGAGAAACCTCAACAAGACAGTCGGGAGAAAGGATGAGGGCACTCTAGAGAATCATGGCATGGAAGAAGGGAAAGTAGGGAACCATGTAGACATCATAGATGCTATAAAATAAATGACCATAAAGAACCCCTACTTGCAACTCAAAGCATGTTAGACATCATGGAGGCCATTATAATTCCTACAAGGCACCAAAAAGATAGCAGGATCAAGAAATTGGACATGAATAATATCCCACAATTTGAGGGGGCATATAACACTGATCCTTAGAACCATTTACAAGAATTTCATGATGCATGTGCCTTGCAAAACATTGAGAACAAATGAAAAAAGCTAAAGTTGTTCCCAATGACACTAGTAAAAGAAGCAGAAAGCTGGTATCGGTCCTTAGAATTGGAATTCATTCGAAGGTGGTGTATGATGCTAGAACTATTTAACGATAAATATCAAATGTACTCTTGGGTGTCCAACCTACAAAAGAAAATCCAAGGATGGAAGTAGGGAACTCATGAACCCTTGGATGCTATCATGGACTGATACTATGAACTATTACATTGTTACTCGGGCCATGGTTACTCATAGCAGGATCAACTACACCATCTCGTAGATGGACTTAGGCATGAGATCAGGAGAATCCTTGGAACATATGCCCAAGGGAGATTATCAGAGCTTAGGTCCCATCAGGTTCATAGATTATTAGAGCAAGTAACTAAGGAAGAAGGGGAGCTATGCAAGAGAGAAAGTGCAGAAGAGTACAACCGTGATCCTTCCCTTTGAAAAAGGGAAGTAAGATTCTGTGAGGAGGAGGAGGAGGATGAGTCACCACTCGAAGAGATGGTGAATAGGAAAACCTTGCCACTCCAAAAATTAACTACAGAAGTGTCAACAAAGGTAGACCAAATGTGGGACTTCTTAGATAGTAGATTTGAAACCATTATCAAAATCGTAGAGGATTCTAAGGAGCGAACTAGTGACTATTATAAAAAGAAAAAGAGGGATTTGGACCATGCACGTAAAAAAGGTAAGGGTAAAATGGCCATCACCAAAGAGGTTATGGATTCTGATACAGACAATGACTATGGATGTGAGATATGTTAGTATGGCCATCCTAAGGGATGTTTCCCTATAATCTCACATTCGCAAGAGTCTGGGGTGTATGCACTTAACCCACGACTTAACAAACAACAGGCACCCCAAAGGTTACCTTATCCCCAAGGTAACCCAAAGCAGTTCCACTAACCATTAACATATTATCCAAGTGGAACTCCTCCACAACCTTTGGAGCAACACTAGTAGTGGTAATACCCATAGTCATGGGGGATGCCACTGCCCAGGTAACAATACCCTTACTGGCATCCGGATCCATATGGCTATTACATGTAGCAACCAATCTCTCAACGTGACTCTGTTGGTCACATGACACTCCAACGTCACTACCAAGCTCGGGAGTATTATAGGAATCCTTTTCCAAAGGGAGACACACTACATACATACCATCCTCCAAATCCATCCACATCTCTCACGCAAATAGCTCCATTATCACCCACTCCAGCAATGCAAGGGGTACTTCCCACTCAATGGTAGCAACCCAATGTCACGAGGGCTGTGAATCCTCAACCCAAAGTTGGTTCTAAATACCTTATGCAAAAAAGACCTTTCTTCAAAACCAACAATCCAACCAAGCCCTGACCATCATAAGTGGTTGAACATCTGAACACCTCCCTACCATGTAAATATTTGGGACCTCCTACAATCCAAAAGTTAAGCTTAACGTACATGGTTATGTTAACACACGTTATTAATGTTTGGATTAAGGTGGGCCACCTTCCCAGGAAATTCTCTAATCCAGGGAGTCCTCTAATCTATCTTGAAGTTGCTAGAAATGAACCATGTAAAGCTCTTCTGGATTTAGGTTTCAGAGTCAACTTAATATCACAAGAAATTTATAAAGCCTGGAACCTGCCTCCATTAAGTAAGTGTAACATTTGACTGGAGCTAACCAACCAGTCCATCACTGTCCCCTTGGGACTTGTGAAGGACATTGTTATCACTATATGTTATCATATCTAGCTGATTTCCTAGTGATACAACTAAATAATGGTAAAGGGAACTTCCCAATAATAATGGGAAGAGCATGGATAAGTACTATAGATGCATGCCTAGGAATCTATAATCTTTCCCTAGAAATATCTAAGAAGAACACTTTTGGAAAGATCAAGAAGAAGAAAGTTCCATGCATCGCATACAGTGACATGGGGTGCCATTCGATGCAGAAATCATGGGTTATGCGAAGTTTAGCATTACCTGCATGAAATTGACGTGCATAAGACATTAATATACAAAAGTGCTTGTATGCAGCAATCACATGACAAGAAGACACCTAGTGGATGATGGCTAATAAAGGGAGCAATTTGCTAACATTTATGGAACTAACTGAGGGAATAACTAGTGCTTACATTGAAAGCATAAACACACTGGAGCAAGTCTGTTGCCAACTTCTAAACCTTAACCTCAAAAACATCAACTGGGGGAAGTTGGAAATTCCTAAGAGATTTAAACAAGAGCCCCTAGATTTGAAACTATTTCCCACTAGTTTGGAGTATAAGATCCTCGAAAATGGAAAACCAATTATCATCAACACAAGACTTCTTCCCAAACAAAAAAAATGGCTAAAAGTAATAAACAAGTGGTCAAAAGCCTTTTTCTGGTCATACCTTGAGTTAACCGAAATAGATCATAGGATATGCCAGCATAGGATTTACATGAACCCCTCCATGAAAGCTCGAAAACAACCATAGAGGTGATTGAACCCAAAATTGAAACAAATAGTAAAAGAAGAGATAGAAAAACTTCTTAAGGCTGGGTTCATATATCCCATTGCTGATAGTAAATGGGTTAGCCCTCTATTAATCATGCCTAAAAAGGAAGATAAATGGAGGGTGTGTATAGATTTTAGGCTACTAAACATGGAAACATTCAAGGATAATTTTCCATTGCCATTCATTGCCAAGTCATAAACACCATAGTAGGGCATCGATATTATAGTTTTTGCAATCGATATTATAGTTTTCTAGATGGCTATAGTGGATATAACCAAATATAGATAGCACCAGAAGATCAAGCCAAAACAACATTCACTAGTCCTTAGGAACATTTGCATATAAACAACTGCCATTTGGCTTATGCAATGCTCCTACCATGCTCCAACGTTTAGTTCTAAGCATATTCCAATAAAAAATAGGGAATGGAGTGGAAGTCTTTATGGATGACTTCTCCACTTATGGAACAAGCTTTGATCAAGCCCTGGACCAATTAGAGGAAGTGCTAAAATAATGCGTTGAAACTAAATTAAGGCTCAATTAGTAGAAAAGACATTTGATGGTCCAAGAGGGCATAGTACTTGGGCATAAGATTTTACATTCAAGAATAGAGGAAGACCTAGATAAAGTTAGGATCATCCAAGGAATCACCCGACAATCAGAAGCTGTCAAAGACATTCGGTCATTTCTTGAACATAATAAGAGATTCATTGAGAAATTCTCCAAGATTACCAAACCATTGGTAGAACTAACGAAGAAGGATGCACCATTCGAATGGACTAGGAAATGTGAACGAGCCTTCCAAACTCTGAAACAAAAGCTTGTAGAAACTCCCATTCTACAAGCTCCTAACTAGTCCAGACCATTCCATATAATGACTAACTCATCCAATTATGCCTTAGGAGCTGTACTTACATTGTTAGATGATCAAAAATGTCCCCATTACATCCACTATGCAAGTAGGAGTATAGCTAGTGCACAACTTAACTACATAACTACAGAAAAAGAATTAATGGTTGTAGTGTTTGCACTGGACAAGTTTAGCTACTATGTGTTAGGCTACAAGGTGTACATTCATATGGACCATAGTGTAATCAGGTTCCTCATGAACAAGCCAATGCTTAGCCCTTGTATTATATGTTGGCTAATAATCCTACAGGAGTTCGATCTAATGATGATCGATCAAAAGGGCACCGAGAACGTAGTTGCAGATCATTTATCTCGATTGCATTGGGACAGTAAGGAGGAAGAATATATAATGTCCAACCATTTTCCTGATGAAACCCTCTTTGCCAATGTAGTGAATAACCAACCCAGGGAGACAAATTGATATAGTAGCATTCTCACTTATCTTCTTATGCAAAAAATACCATAGGATTTGGACTTTAGGAAGAAATAATCATTTCTTCACAGAGCCAAGTACTTCATGGAGATCAATGGACAACTTTACAAAGTTTGTCTTTATGGCTTCGTTCGATGGTGTGTGCCCGATATGAACCAATTAAGAGTTCTCCAAGACACTCATGAGGACCCTTGTGGGGGCCACTATGCTGGGAGATGAATGGATATTAAGATCTTGCTTGCAGGATATTACTAGCCAACATTGTTTTAGGATGTCCATCAATTTGTCCAATCCTACAAGCATTATCAATGTGATGGGGGAATGACTGCTCGAATGGAGGATCTGCAACAATGGATTCAACCTTTAGAACCCTTTGAAATTTGGGGAATAAACTTTATGGGACCCATTACACAAATTTCCAATGGAAAATCTTACATCATCATTGTTGTAGACTATCTAACAAAATGGGCTGAAGCAGCTGCTATTATAGACTGCACATTGTCTATAGCTACATGATTTGTGCAAAAACAAGTTGTAAATAGGTTTGTTATGCCATGTGCAATTATCTTGGATAATGTAACACACTTCATGGGTGAAACCTTTCAGAAATTGATGCAACACTTGGGGGTTGAACATAAACTAACTACACCTTATCATCCCCAAGCTAGTGGCCAAGCCTAGGTCACTAATCAGGAGATTACTAAAATATTAACAAGGACAATTAGCATATGTAGGTGAGATTGGAGCACTAAACTGAATGATGCTCTCTGGGCATACCACTCCACTTGGAAACTCCCTATAGGCTACTCTCCCTATGAGTTAGTATACAGAAAACTTTGAAAGCTTCCAATTCAAATAGAGCTCTGTATACTATCATGGCATGTGACCTCCACCTTGACTTTGATCTAGCACAAAAACAAAGATTGGTAACTCTAAACATGCTGGATGAAAATCAATTAGTTGCCTTGTCATCAAATGAGTTGCACAAGGCACATAACAAGCAACATCATGACTTAAAAATTTGGAAGGTTAAGTATCAACCAGGAAATAAGGTCCTCTATTGGAACCCCACACATGTGCCACAAAGAAAAAAAATTTAAACATTGTGGGAAGGGCCTTACATTATTCATAAAACCTTCCCCTCAAGAGCCATGACCATATACAAATCTGAAAGCCCCAATAAGAGATTATTGGTCAATGTGCAACAAACCAAACCCTTCCATGAACTTAGAACAGGCAATGCACATAATACCTCTTAGAGAGTGTAACTATGGAAAATGTCGGTAGCTGGAAAATACCAAACAAAATCCGTGTACACAGTTTTAACCACGGATCCGTGCAAGGGCTGTGCTAGAGAAAACGAATCCGCAGTGCCCTGAACAGTCTTGTTGATCAGACAGGGACTTACTAAATTAGTAAATCAACGAAGATTATACGTGTTCCATGGAACGATTTGATTTGATAAATCATGAGAGGAGAGGAAAACGATGTAGATAAATTGCAATAATGACAACATTAACATGACAAAGGGAATCGGATTTAAGAGAAATGCATGATTTCAAGATCTGTACTTTGACCTGGAAAAAATGAGTATCTTGTATACAAAATTACAATGGGAAGACTCTGATTATCTTGTGCGGAACATACACAAAATAATAAGAAAACTGTTTATCAAGGAGTGCAGAATGGAGCTCGGTCTACCTTATAAGCCAAAGACAGAGTGCAAGGAAGGTCAAGCTCGGATGCCTATCAACCAACTGTGTCTGGTCAATAGATATTGTCAATCGCACCAGATGATCTCGCAATCTCTGATCTATCTTCTTCACTTTGGATAGTCTCTGCTCAAAACTGCCAAGGATCACCAATGGGAGAACTGTATTTTCACCAAAGGGAATGATCACTCCTATTGCCAAATGATCAAAGAATGTTTCTTGTTTCTGCTCAACGATGATAACTGCCAAAAGTTGAAGATGCCAGCCGCTGCTCTCTCTTTTCCCCCAAAAGAAGTCCCAAAATTCCTTTCTTTTCTTCTCCGACTGAGGTATTTATAATATGCAAAAAAGGCACGGCCTTGATGACATGTATCTTGAACTTTCCGAATGCCATTGACTTGACAAACTGGCTATGTCACGTCACATTGCAACGTACGCTGTTAAAATTTTGCTGAAGCTACTTCATGATTACGCACAATACACTTATCAGCGTATTGCGCGTATGGATAGCAAATCTGTAACTTCTTTTGCCGGCTTTACGCTGTATTACACTTGTTTACACTGCGTCGCGTGGCAGATCATAACAAGGCATGGAAATAGTGAGTCAAGTTGTTTTACACTCATTTACGCAGCAAAGCATAGTGAAGCGTAAAACATGATCAACTCGACGATAAATTACGCTAATGTACGCTGCGTAGCATAACTAGCATAAAGTGATCAATCTACAAAAAGAAAGGAGCCTGTCTGTTACGCTTCCCTTGGACTTTCCCTTTTACCTTTTGGAAGCTCATTACGCTACCTTGCGTAATAGAGCGTAAATCTGACCCTAGACAAAAGACTTAGCAGAATATGCAAGAAACTGCATATTACGCTGCTCAGGCCTTAAACTTCACCAAATCTATTGAAGTAAGTCACCTTCTGATGTCAAACTATGTTAAGCAGAATTACGCTACGCGTCATTACACTATGTTGCGTAATGTAGCGTAAAGATAGAAAACATAGTGAAATTTGAATTTGTAAGGAAGTTGGAGATTTAATGCCGAGCGCCGTTTCGCCTTGCTTTGCCTTGTTCTACCTTCTGGAATTCTATCACGAACTTTTGCCTAAATCGTGAATCTTCACCTGAGGCCGATTCACAATTTCCATAGTGTTTCAGAGAGGATGCCCTCACTCATTATTTCGAATGTTCTCGTTCCAACTTAGTCATGGGGGAGATGGCCACCTATGCTGATTAATCGAGGCCCTCAGTTTCTTTTTAAGTTTTTGTTTTACAAATTTATTTAACTTTTCTTGTTTTTTTTCTACAACATCATTCATACTTTTTTGTTTATTTGTGTGTTTCTCTATTTTTTTTATTTTGTTAAGTTTTTCACCTAATAAGTTCTCCTAAGATGGTATGAACTGTATTCCATTGCTTGCTAATGTTTGGTTTTACCTTTGAGTTATGATGTTAATACTAAGGTATGGTTCTTTTTGATATAGTAGGCAATGAGTCCACTTCATCCATATATCCATAAATTTCTATGGTCTCTCTTGGCTTGGAACTATATAGTCCCTTTCTTCAAAAGAAAATAATAAGAAATATCAATGAATCAGTGACTGAGGTATTTCTCAAACTAAGGAAGGACTCAAGGCTTGAAAAGGATGTGACTTCAAGGGGACTTGATGCATTTGTGCTAGCCATTCTCTTGGGTGCTTGGATGTTTTCTTCTTGAGTTTTCCTAGCATTCTAACATTTCTCCATTATCGAGAAGCTAAGCTAATAAAAATAAATAACTCTTTGCATGGTGTGGTTCTCACGCAAGAAAAGAAAAAGAAAAAAAGAGAAAGGTGAGAATTCAAAGCACACCTCTTAGACAAAATAATCAGCTAGGCTACAAGCACTAGTTATGAAACTAAATAAACATGTTTCCTCTAACTAAGGCCCTTTCTTACTTCCTACCTTCTCCTTCTTCGTTTCATTGGAATGGTGGTTACTTTTTGACAAAAACATCCTTGTCACTCTAGGTGGATGGATTGGCCAGATGTATTAATGTAAAGTCACTAGATGTGGTTTGTTTGAGGTTGGACATGAAATGAGATCTACTAAGTCACATTAACCATTAAATACATAAGGGGATGTACACCACCTTGTTCTTGAGACTCCATTCCATCCTCTTCTTTCTATCCTTTTTTTCTCCATTTTTCACCTCATTGCCGATTGTATCAATAGTCCATATTTTGGTTAATAAATTGTTTTCTTTTTGGTAAATTCTTGTGGTTAAGAATTTAACTCTTGTTTCCAAATGAAATTTCTAGAGCCTACGGACTCTTTGAATGTGATATTATCAGGGCATTAAGGTCATGAGCTTGCTTTGGGGACGACTCATTGACATTCCTATTTGGTCCATCTGTTAATTTCTTTCCCTTAAACATTTTTTGTAATCAACATTTATTTTGTTCATTACCATCCCTGACATCCATTTTATTGGTGTTACCATTGTTTATTTTTCTCCATATTTCGTATTCCTTATCTTTTTCCATTCTATCACTACTGGAGGTTCACTCTCAGTCATGGGGGTCCTAGTCCAATTTTTTCAATTTTCTCCTAACCCCTACACCTTGGATAGCCACTAGTATTATATCTCCAAACTCACATTAGCCATATCACAACTTAGCCAATGGACCTTACACTAAGGAAAGGTATTAACTACATTGTGATTCATTTACCGTTACTAATATTAGACTATGTTGTGTGTGCAGATGGCAATCATACAACAATGGATTATATCTGGAGGAAACACTTGGAATGGACTGGTGCTGAAGTAGTTATGCAAGGAACAAGATTGATGATGCAATTATGGATGGACAACAAAAAGTGCAATCTTGTAATCAGCAAAAATAAACTTCTTCTTCTTCTCTCTCTCTTCTCTCTTCTCTCTTAGCTACCAAATCAAGCTAGATGTCAAATGTGTATAGTGTTCACTCTTGTTGTCATGAACACTAATTTTGTCATGTATTTTAATGATGATCCATTCACATGTCGCTCCATTCACCATTAGTATCATTCAAGTCAATAATCCCATACCTTCCCAATATTTTGTAAGGAACTCGAGGATGAGTTTTCATTCAGTCATGGGGGTATGATAAGCCGCAGTATCACATACGTGATATTGTAGCAGCGATATCGCGTATGCGATATTGTAGCCCATCACCATGTCTATAAATAAGAGTTGGCTTTCGCTTGTAAGATCATCTAGATCTAGACTCTTAGCCAAACTATAGCAGGTTTACCATTTCAGAGTTAGAATAATTTCCATGTGCCCACAATAGGAGTCTGAAAGTGAATGGATCTTTATTCGAGCAAATTGTACCTAAGCACACATTTGTGTACAACAATAAAGATGAACTTTCTGATAAGCCTTGCAGCATGTGGACTAAGATAAATAGGAATTAATTAATGTTAAATGTTTAAATGCTTTCCTAAATAATTAATCTCTCTCAACCCTTAACTCTTCTAGTTAAGTGCATTTAGTATGACTGCTTCAAGCACGTGTGTAACGCTTGGTAATCCAATAACGAGTAGTGTTTGGTAATCCCAGTAGTGTTGCACTAGTTCAGGGTGTGTATGGTAAGTGGGAACGAATACTAATGCTAGGATACTTAGAACTTAGTTAGTAAACAGTTAATGAAACTTAGTCATTTAGTTCTCTTCACCCTTCCCTATTAGCATAGGTGTTAAAATATAAAAGACATAAATATCATATACCTCAAACTTACTTAACTATACAACTGTGACAATACAAGTAAGTTTGGGAAGATAGTGATAGATTAACCTTAAGTGTTCCATTAGGGTGGATAAGCACTTAGTCCTTGGAGTTCGACCGGATCACACGTGAGATGCTCGTATTTGTATGGTTGAGTGTAGGGGTACCTTGCCACTCATCAGGTATTCTCAGGGTGGAACCCCTTTGGCCTTGTGACTCTATAATCCCTCCTTGGGATTTGTGAGTTTACAAGCTTCATGTTGCACTCTTGGGATCTCCAACCCCTAGCATAGAGCACTTAGGAAACTTGGATTCTTCACACTTCTCAACCCCTAGCAGTGACCATTGTTGCAGATTTAGAGTAGTAGCAAAGAAGGTTTAATAGCATTGGGAGTGGTAGGATATTTGAATTGTGGAGTTGAACACATCAGCTTTAATGAACCTTGAACCCCCACTCAAGTGAGCCCTCCAGTTGCCCTCTTAGGCATACTTTGTACATAATCTCTTAACTTTCCTTTATTTTATTCATTGTAAAATAAAGTTTATAGTTTTGGTTTATGTTTGAATTAAATTTCTCATTTATTTTTAACACATTTATATTACTTCGATTTGCAATCATATTATTTATGTCATTCTAACCTTCTTAAAGTCCCTATCTGATCCACTAGACTAGCCAAAGTAGCTTGAATTCCATTTTTTCAGAGGCCTTGGGGGTTCAAGGTTGAGGTTGCTATGCTAGATCCATAAGTTTTATAGCAATTTATTTTTTGAATTACAACATGGCCCATCATCACTTCTAGTGGGTAGTGATACATGGGAGGGACTTATCTCTTCTCAAATAATAGATAGCTAGGCATCACTATGAAGATCAAGGACAGAAGTACGTCCTACTTGATGGAGCTAATCTCTTAGGCCCTTGGCTTGCTTGAATCTAGGACAAACCTAACAAAGGACCCATAGGTCAAAAATAAGTTGGTCTAGTAGTGCTATGGAGTGGATAGTAAAGAGTATGGTACACTCACCATGGTAAAATGTCCATATTTTAAGATAGTTGCCTATCACCTCAATTTGATGATGAGGCCTAGCAAGGTGATAGCCTTCTCTACCTATGCATGCACCACTTTGAGTAAGATATCTCGATCAACCTCCTATAGCTAATCTATTTGGAGATAGATATGTGGTTCAAAGAAAATGAACGTGGAAGGAAGGTGTTCCCCTTTCCATGCCTAATCAAAAAATTGTGCAAAAGGGGAGGGATAGCCCATACTCCAATGATACATTAAGATATGCTCCTATCGCCTCTTGGGTGGAAATTATGAAAGACAAGGTCCTTGCTATAACTAAGAAAGAGGAGCAGCGACCATCCCCACCCACTCATGATATAATCCTAGAGGTGTATGTTACGATGAGGTGCATGCAAAAGCTCTGAGAATAACTCGTAGAGGTCCACCTTAGAAGAATGAGGCCCTTAAATTCGAAAGGATCAAAACCCATTACTAGGACCAGGTTAGCTTGTATAAGGAGATCAATAAAAAATAAGTCAAATTAGAAAAGGTAAAGGTGAATGAGGCCTTTTAGTAGCTCCAACAATGAGGTGATGTGTGGTAGCCTATCTTTGATGGGCTGAATGCATACAACAAGTAGAAATTTACCTCAAGGAGTTGTAGATTGAGAAGATCACCAAATACATAGAGCTCATCAACCTTCGTTATGAAAACTTAGCAATCTTGACTATTAGAAGGATGAGGTTAGATTTGAAAAAGTAGGTAACGAGCTTGTACCCATTATATGAGGCTACGTTTAGGTACCATAAGGAGACAAAACAAAAACTTGAAATGACCAATGATGAACTTGATTTTCTCAAGCATTACTTCATTGATCAAAGATCAGCCCAAAGGATGAATAACTGCTATGAGCTATAAAATGTTTTCAAGGTGTTTGATGTTGAATAGAAGTAATTTGTAGTCTAGTTCATGAATGTGAAGGAGTTTTTCCCTACAATGCCCTATCCATAGGATATTCTTGTATTGACCCACATTAGTGAAGCTGTGTGGCTATGTATGATCCCCAAAGTAAGGAGAAGAAGATGAAAGCATTGTTGGATGCTTTCCATATTCCACCAAAAGTTGTAGCTACAATCAAATAGTCATAACTATAGCCTCAACCACAACAATAGTGTGCACTAGAGGTAGGAGAAGGCCCTTTGACATCTTAGGAACCTTCACCACTTGGGATCATCTAATTTCTCTCCTCATCTTCAAATTGCTAGAGGAGTTGTGTTGTTAATTTCTATCATATTGTTCAATTTTTGTTTTCATGAACACAAAATTTTGTAAAAATTGTAAATTTGTATACTTGGGCACTTAGTGCTTGTTTTTCAATTGTGTGTAGTGTTTGTTTGTGTTATTTGTATGTCAATAGTTAGTTAATAATCCCATACCTTTCCAAAATTTTGTAAAGAACTTATTCATTCATTCATTCACTCAAGGATGAGTTTTCATTTAATCATGGATGTATGATGAGTCCTTGTTGTTCACATACATTAATAGAATCCCATCAACATGATCATGTAGATGCAATCACATTGACATGTGGTTTGTTGCATTGACATATATGCATCAACATAGTGTCTTGTCTTACCTATAAATACATGCTTACCAGTTGCATTTATGACATCCATTCATTATTTGGTAGCTAAACTCTTGCATTTTTATCTTCCCAAAGTTAGAATATTTTCTAAGTGTTCCTAGTAGGAGTGAGAAGTATATGGATCTTTATTTAAGCACATATGTACATGAGCACCTTGGTGTGATCAGCAATAAAGATGATTTTTCTTTATAAACCTTGTAGCACTTAGACTTAGCTTAATGTTTACTTGATGAATTTATTATTCATGTGATTTATTTTAATGCATTTAATTAGTTAAGTCATAGTGGATAATTAATACACATAAGTATGACCATCTTGAGCATGTGATTAATGTTTGGTAATCCCAGTAGTGCTTGATGCTTGTTAACCCAACAGTGTTGAAACCTACTCAGGATATGTACAGTAGATGGGTATGGATATTTATGTTTAAGATTAGCTAAGCATTAGTTAGTTATTAAATTAATTAAACATTTAATTACTTTATTTTTAGCACTTAGAAGAATTAACGAAAATGATAAAAAGCATATGCCTCAATTACACTTAATTATACCCTTATACTTTGCAAGTGAAATTGAGAAGACAACAATCACATTTGTTAGATTCACTACTTAGACCCAATGTACTTAGAGAGATAAAGTTTATGGAATTCAATCAGATTGCTTAGTGAACTTTAGTTATTCATATGATTAGGCATAGGAATTACCCAGTACTCATTACCTACCAATCCATGCAAAGATCAAGATCCTTACAACCTTCTGTATACTTGACCTAGACTTAAACTTAGCACGAAAGAAATGATTAATGAATCTTAAACTACTAGAAAAAATTTGGTTAATAACATAGATGAGTAATGAAATTCATAAGTATTCTAAACATTGACATAATGCCAGGATTAGACAAGTTTGTATTTGATTGAGAAATAGAGTACTTTACTATAATCCAAATCATGTTACCCAAAGAATGAAGTTTCAAAATTTATAAGAAGGCCCCCATATAGTCCATGTCACATATCAATCAAATGCTATGCAAAGTTATTATCTAATCAACCCATAAAAATTAATCCTTATCGACATTCAATAAGTCAAATCATTTTATAGATTTCCTCCCTAAAAACGTTCTACCATTTATTTTAAAGCACTTACTTCTAGTTTAATATTCTGAATTTCCATATTAGATATCAATTCTAGGAGTTTCATTTTTTGTACTTAGGCACTAAACAACATTTTTACATTTTTCCTACATTCTTCTCAAGTGTTTAAAATTTTCTTCATTATTTAATATCTCTTCTATTCTTTCATATTTTTTACATTTCTTATCATTTTTCATTCTTTAATAAATTTTAATTTCTTTATATGTTTTTCTACTCTTACATATTTTTCTTTTTTTATAATAATTTTACTATTTATCATATACATATTTTTGTTGATCTTTTTAATAAAGTATAAAGGAATAAGCAAGATGTAGTTGAAACAATAAGAATTTCATGCTATGTTAGCAAATCATTAAAGGACTAACTATATATATAGTGAGACCACATTATCCATCCATTCATTTCTAATGATAAAAGGATTCTTATCATGGAAATAATGACATTCTTTTCACAATAGAACTAAAATAAACCTATGATCACTATTTTTGGATGGAAAGATGAAGAACTTAGAGGCAATGAAAACATTAAGGGGATTTATGATTTCTCTAAAGTTATCACTATGAATCTTATTACACTATTAAATTGTATTATTTACTTGAGTTCTAATGAAAAATGTAAGTATGTTTTGAAATAAGTGCTTATCATATCATTAGAAAGATACGTTATCCATGCTTGAAGGTAGTCCTCTAGTAAAGTTGATATAGTAATAACATAATAAATACATATAATAAAAAATTCTAGGGGTTTCACTTGAAAGACATGTTACCTATGCTTGAAGTATTGCTTTGTCCAGTGGCCAAGTCTTCTTCAATAAATTATGTAGTTAATCACTTACTTCCTTGTACTTCATTACCAAGTGATGGTGTTTCTTATAGTTATAATAGATGTTTTAGGATGATACAATGCCATGTAACTAGTAAGTGGTATGAACTTAGGTTGGATCTTGGAAAAAAAGGCTAATGGTTATTTTAATAATTCATTACACATAGAATTTATTATGCATATGGTAAGACATCTCATGTTTCATTTTCTAATCCCTACTACTACCATCTCATGATGAAATTTATAACTCTACAATCCAAATTAAAAATAAAATTGATTATATCTAATACTTTTGAGTGAAACCTAAAAACCAATTAAGGATTATGAACCAATAGGAATTTTTTTTGAAATTTTTGGGTAATCTTAAATATTCTTATGATTGTAGATGTCATCAAAAAGACCTAAAGCTAAAGGACTATCACAACTAAGGGAAAAGAGGCCTAAAGGAAGAGAAAAAGAATGAGGTGTAGATCAAACTACTCCTCTAAAGCAAGAGCTTCAATCATACTCAATCCATTAGCCCATACCTACAATAGGATAATCTATGTAGGTACAAGGTGATGCATCACTAGCTCCAAAATAAGGATAATGCTTCACACTTTTCAATGAGTGTATTCAGTATATTTAGGACAAGTCTATCATGTCCACTAACACAGTGGAACTTAAATTTGGACCTTTCATGAAGATAACACCTATAGAGGTCTATGAATAACTTCAAGCCTCATCCATATGACTAACCATTTCTAGCAATGAAGAATGGTATTTAGAAAAAGTATATCAATTCTAGCAGAAGAAGAAAGATGATACCACAGTAGAGATTAAGAGAGTAATAGTGTCATATTTAGTAGCAGTAATTACAAAGGCACTAAATATACCAAATATTAGTGACAACATTGCCCAAACATCTATAAGGTCCAACATAGATGCATATAATTTATGGTTACAGAGGGCATATGAAATGATTAAAAAAGATTATCATGGATTATGTCTTGGAAAGAAAATGTACTTCAATATTGGAACATACCATATCTTCTCAACTAAAAAGCTCAATAGAATTTCCACATATTTTGTTAGAGGAAGTGATAACTTGACGGAAAAATTCCAAGACAACATTACTCATCTATTATTTTTGGAAATCAAAAGCAAGTTCAAAGAGAAGAAGATAGGTAAACCAACTCTTCCATTCCATTTTCATATCCAAAAGTTTTGTAGACAAGATACAATTTTGAGCTACACAAATGATGTTCTTTAGAAAGTCCAAAATATTTCATACATAGAAATCTTCAAGACAATGCCACCCAAGAAAGAACAAGTGGAGAAACTAGTAGGCACTGAGGCTATAGTAGGGTCAACACTAGAAACTAACATTCTAGCCATAGGCACATAATATGTAGGATCTAGTGGGTCAACTCTAGCTTTAGAGTGAGTAGGATAGAGTGTTCCACCAACATAAGAAGACTATAGATCTTCGATAAGTCATCTAAAACAAATAGTAGAAATAATTAATTGGGATAGTAAGGAAGTCTAAATCATGTATAGGGTAAGAGATAATCTAAGTAGGCTTGATATATCCATAGGACTTACTAGTGGTCAAGTATATTTTCAAGTAGGAGGAGATGATGAGTACAAATAACAAATTTTAGATAACACTACATCATTCCAAGTGATGTTCAAGGCTATAGAAGAAGACACTATAGTGATGGTGTAGCATCAAGATGCAATAGGAGTAGTAAAAGTGATAACAAATCATATTAAAGAATCATTTAATGTTTGCATTATGCCATTGATAGATATTTCTAAATCAAAAGATGTAGAACATTATCCAGAACATCAAGAAAGGAAAAAAAATTCCCTACTAAACATGAAGACATCTTGGAGAGATTACTGTAGAAAAGATAGATCATGTAAAATATTTTTGATATCCCTAATAATATCACTACAATACAGTTAGAATTGATATCCACAAAAGTGTAGGCTAGTCATGGCAAAAACTACGATGAAACATGCAAATATTGAAGTGAAATTACAATAAGAATTAGCTGCATTAAGAATTAAAAGGCAAGATCCTACACAACACATAGAACTAGACTAGCTCACATAGTTTTAAAATGAGGAAGTCAATCAAATGATGATCAAATAGAAGAAAATGTAGATAGAGAAAGAAAAGGTAATATAGAATGCTTTAGTGATAGATGCCCAAACATATGCTCATGCTAAGGTCATTATTTCATTAAAAAAAGAAAAAAAAAAGGATTTCTATAGAGAAATTAAGATCGATAAACACTGAGAAATAGAAGAACATACTTGAAGAAAGTATCCAGTAGCTAAGAGAGTAATTTTCCATAGACAACTTCTACATGAGACAATTATCCAACAAGAATAGAACCTTATTAATGGAAGAAGTACACATAGTCCAATAAAAGTTAGCTAATTAAATTATTGTGCAGTAAAATGAGGTTAAGAAGTAGGAAAGGATGAAGGAGCATTTCAGAGATTAAGTGGACATGTACAAAAAAATCAATGAAAAATAAATCCAAATGGCTAAAGCCAAGATCACTTCTATAACATAACAAACACTTGATTGGAAATCCATCTTAAATAGTATTGCCCATGTCCATCAACCGTAATAGAATAAATGGGGCTAGTAAATCTCAGTTATGCTAACTTATCCATGTTGATAGTAGGTAGGCCAAGAATAGAATTGGAGTAGAAAGTGGCTATATTATATGTCATGTGTGAGGAGTTTGTAGATATGAAAGATGCATAACAAAAGCTTCACATTGCAAATTTTGAATTACAACTAGTCAAATCCAACTACTAGAACCAAAAATATGTTGTAGCAAATTTAGTGAGGAGAATAACTAATTACCAATAATTGTAGAAGATGGTTAAAGACTTTGAGGTAAAGGGAACATAATCTGTAGCATGGTATGTTAAGGCTAATAAAATGCTTCCATAGCTACCATGTTCCTACAAAGTGCCAACGCTGGCCAACATTGCTGAATTTGCATGGATAGCACATGATCCCATAACTAAAGAAGAAAAGCTAAGAGCATTGTTGACCAGGTACCACTTCTAGAAACTAGATGATAAAGGGAAAAGGTTAATGAAGGAGCTATCACTAATAGTAATGTAAAGAAGCTACATCAAGTTTTGTTTTATCTTATTTTTCTTTTATAATAGATGAAACATGTGTTTTATGATAATTTTGTAACACCACTCAAACAAAGATATGACATTCATAGTAGAGTTAGTCATGTAAATATGTTTCATAATGTCAAGTTCATGTAACCTCACAAATTT
>MNCI01006964.1:533444-564035 GCA_015680685.1 Gnetum montanum | reverse complement strand
GGAACCTCAATGACTCCTGCTGAACATGAGGATGTATTGGATAGATTGCTTCAAATAGGACAAGCTTTAACATCCCTGTTTGACATCCCCCAGGATGTAACAGCAATTCAGTCAGACCTCATTTCGACAAAGGGGAAACTAGTCATATCCGAAGTAAGGGCTGAGCATGCTGAGGCTGAAGCATAGAAGTTACAAGAGCAGCTCATTGCCTTACAAGCAGCACAGCGGGATCCCTTGCGATTGGTTCCCGCAGACCAGTTAGACAATTTTAAAACTGAGCAATTAATCAAGTTAATTGTAGAAAATAAGAAGGTGGCAGAAGAAAAGAAGATGGCCACTTGGGATGCCTCCGTAGCAAGGGCGCAAACTCATGCGCATCTTAAGGCACTCAAGGCCTTGCAGGAAGAGAATAAGCAGTTGGTTGCAGATAACCTTCAGTTGACTTCTGTGGAGAAGCAAAAGAATGTTCTCGATGAGCACTTTCATTGGCTATGAGAACAATTCATTCAAGTCAACCAGGACATAAGTCGTTTAGCCAGAGAAAATCAAACCCTCTCAATGGAGGATGTGTGCGCTATTCGACAGAAATCAGCCATCGAGATTAGTGCGTGGCAAAATGAGGCTAAACGACATGAGAAGCTGAAGGAGCACTTCTGTGATTAGGTGGGGATGTATAAACAGATCCTGGAGAAGGAGATCCAAATGGCCAAAGCTCAAATTAACAGCATCAGTGCCCAGCACACTGATTGGGGGGCCATTGTGGACACTTATGCTTATGCCCACCAAGTGGAAATTAAGAACCGAAACCTGCAGATCCAGGACTTAACTGAATACATGGAGTTGGCCAACCTTCGATATGCCAACTTGGCCATGTTAACAGCAGGACGCCCAAGGTCAGAGCTCGAGTAGCAAGTAGCTTCCACCTACATCAAATATGAAGCAAAATTTGCAGAGCGAAAGAAGTTGGCTGAAAAATTGGATGTTGCAAATTCTGAACTCTCGGTGGTCAAAGAAAGCTATCAAGGACATAAAGATGTGGCAACCGACTTGGCTCGACGGCTAACTAAACTTCATGAATACAAAGACAGAGCCAAAGCCTATGAAGAGGAACGACGGGTGTTTGCGGCATGGTACGTCAAAGCTAATCAGATGTTCCTGCAACTACCCTGTCCGTGGGAAGTGTCGACTCCATCAAACATTGGAGCATTAGCATGGACGACACAAGATCCTCAGACCGAAGAGGAGAAGCTCCAGGCTATTCTTCAGCGTCATCAATCTTCAAAACTTGGAGCACGTGATAAAGGGAAAGCACCCATGGAGGAGCCACCGCCACCAGGAACTACATGAGTTCCACATTTTTGTAGTTGTAGCATTTTTTCTCTGTGTTGTGTCTTCCCACACTACGGCATTAGTCCATTTCTTTTTCTAGTTAATAATCCCATACCTATCCACTATGTAATCACTGAAGCTTGTTCTCCTTGCAACTCGAGGATGAGTTTTTATTCAGTCGTGGGGGTATGATGAGATGCGGTCTACATCGGCCGCGATA
Organism: Gnetum montanum; assembly: GCA_015680685.1. NCBI lineage: Eukaryota > Viridiplantae > Streptophyta > Gnetopsida > Gnetales > Gnetaceae > Gnetum > Gnetum montanum. The sequence continues at coordinate 562,486 of MNCI01006964.1, read as the reverse complement.
TCGCATACGCGATATCGCAGCCGACGAGATATTGCGTCCCTCCCTGTGATATCGCGTACACGATATCGCAGTCAGCCATAATTTCTATAAATAAGAGGCGGCTCTCCCTTATTAGAGATCCCAGTTTTAGAGTAGCGAAGCTCTGGCAGTTTGATCCCTCCAGAGTTAGAATTTTTCCCGTGTCTGCCCGCAGTGTGGTGAATGTGATTGTACGGTGTCTTTATTTGAGTGTGTCGTACTTGGACATGCACATGACCGGCAATAAAGATCGAGATTACTTCATCATTGTAGCATTCACTTAGTTTATTTATTTTTTATTTATTTAATGTTATTTATTGCTTTCATAGCGCGGTGTGAGTACGACTTGACTACGAGCATCTACGGGTGTGTACGGCTAGTTAAGGAATCAGTTACTCATCGTGATTAGTTTCTCACCCTTAAACTCCTAGAAGTGGAACGAGTACGACTTGATTACGAGCATTTAAGTGTGACTGCTTGGTAGCCCAGTGGTGTAGCTAGTGGGATCTACGCTTGGTAACCCAGTGGCGTATTTGGGGTCTGCGCTTGGTAATCCCAGTGGCATACCTAGGCCTATGCTTGGTAGTCCCATTGGCAGTCGTGCACGAAGTCCAAGATGTGTACGGTTGATCAAGGAATCGGTTGCTCGTCGCACTTAGGATAAATTAGATTTTCTTACCCTTTTCCTCTTAGCTTAGATTTAGTTAAATATTATTTTCCACTGCCATCAGGAGTAGCATTAGAATTAGAACACATCATACACCTCATCTAGACTAAACCATACGTGACATACGCAAAACTAGTCTAGGTGGAAAGACAGCGAACTGCGACCTAAGGCTAACTATCTAGGTGCCACAACTAGTCCATCTGCGGAGTTCGACCGGATCATGTGTGCGACGCTCGTTTCATATGGTTGAGTGTAGGGGTATCTCGCCACTCATCAGCTCTGAAAAATGGATTTCCTGCAATAGTGGCAGCTATACCTGTGTTTATTGAGCATTTCTATGGCGCTAAGCATGCACGCATGATTCAGGGCCAATGCCTTGCTCCATAGCGCACGAGCGAAGGACAGAGGTGTATCGGTGGATGAAGAGGGCGGCAGCGGCACCAGCACAACGTTATTGATGTACCCTAACAGAAATACGTGAACACGGCAGTCATGAAAATGGGTACAGAGACTTTGCCGATGTCTGCCGATGAAGAACGATACCCTTAATCAAAAATAGATATAACAAACAGAAAAAAACAACACATCTCTGCGTGGACGCGCTGTGATCTGGTGCTATTGAAGTCTGGAGTGAGTCCCCCGCCGCTGCACTGATCTTCATGGTTTCTGACGCCGAAACCCTCAAAGCTAAACCTCTGTTTTAACGTTCTGATCCATATTATTCTATGTGAATCTGCAAAAAAATAATCACCTCTGTCCCGCGCGTAAAGGTCTGGCTATGGTTGTACTACAAAAATTCATGAGCAGAAAGCAAAGGCTGCAAAGAAATTAGTTCCAATGACAGGCGCGTTTACAACTCGTCCCTATAATTTCCAATAATTTGTGCAGGTTACTTCCTCGCCAAATAGGGCTTTTTCTTCCAAAGGACTCATTTCAAATTTTTAGGTGGTATGTCATTCACTCCTCCTGCAACCTACCTTCCAAAACAGTAGCCATGTCCAACGTCGATGCATTCGGTATCGCATACCAGTCCGGTGAATGCGGCAACAAAGATACAAATCCATATCAAGACAGGTGTCTAGAGATATTTTGGGCCGATGCTGGTAAACCGGAGTTGCAGTTTATCAAATAAAATTTTAAATAATCATAATAACATATACACTAAGTGTGAAGCCCCAGTTATAAACTTACCCTTTTTTTTAATTTAATTATCCCAAGACTTCAAAACGTTATTGTTTTTAAATATTATTATATAAGTTACTACCTACAAAATATTTGTAATATTAATGTTAAAATGTTTATAATATTTTAAATATTTGTAGTATGTATTAATGTTAGCATGAAATTCTCCTAACTTTATGCATAACTTCCTAACTCCCTAACTACATAACTTTCTCCTAGCTTGTTGGGCAAGGAATCTTCTAATTGGTTAGTCCAATTACTTGGGAGAGAAGTTAGGTGAGATATTTTTAAATATGTAACTTCCCTACCTAGCTTGGAACCCTATAAAAAGGCTTCAAGGGTAAAGGAAAAGAGGATCATCACTTCTCACATCACACTTGGGGTCTCATACATCACATTTTGAAGGCTACTAGTTAGCACTTGGGCTCTCACTTGGAGACAATTTGAGTCTTTGGAAGAAGAGCATTTTGTAAAGAAGAAGTTGTGACAATTGCTTGCAAGATGGCTTGCTAGAATAAAGATTTTAGACTCTTTGTCATGGTCCTGTGAGTTATGTATTTTATTTTTTGTTTTGTTTAAATTGTTTAGCTAGTGGTTTAGATAGTATCATCCTTGGCAAGTAATTTTGGGATTTTTAGATTGCTCTTACTGTTCTTGTTGCCCGATAGAAATTTCTATTAAAATTTTGCCATAGAAGCGCTTGTGTTTAAAAGCCTTAAGAGCATTTTAGTAGTAAATTTCATTATTGTGCAACGTGTGGGAACTGCTATTGGGATTGTTGTAAGAGAGCCTCTGTTTGTAGTCACGCCGTTGAACAATTCAGTAGTCGAGAGGGTTCAGAAAATCTTTGGTATTTTGATGGGACCAGAATAGCTTCTTTTTATCTTTAAAGTGAATTCCCGTGGTATTTCAATCAGAAATTGTCAAGTCTTTTAAAGGTTCTGTTTGAATGCAATCGTTGACATCTATTATCTAGTCAAAATGGAGTCTCGTACGTGGTAGTTTACGCAGCAATTTTTGGTAGCATAGTAGGATTGTCTTGAAGATATTGCTTGTTTGAGCCTTGGAAGTTTGAACAATTCGTAGATATTGAATTTGGGATAGCTTTATTGCGAAGTGTTTACTCGTGTCATTTTACCTTGTTTAAATATTTGAGGTCTACACAAATCTGCTTTCTTTTCTTTTCTGTTTATTTCCATCGAATCTTGCTCTATTTCTAGTTTTCTTGTGGAACTATCTCTTTCTCTAGGGAAAATTAGGAGTAGATTGCGGAGTTGTGCTCAAATTTTTTTGCAAAATTTTATTTGTTACAAGTAGGTATTATAAGGACCGCGTAGACTAGGCAGTTGAGCAAAACAGGAAATTTTCAACAACTCACAGTACTTGGCAAAGTTGGCTGAATCTTTTCAAAGTAAGTCATTTGTAGTTTACATACAACGCAATCATTACATTTCTCACAACCGCACGCTGCAAAAGCACACACACATACTCACATTAACTACTGAGTTTATTTGGAGGTATCTGGGCCTTGGTGTTACCAGAGACCAGCAGGCACCTAAATCCTGTTCGAGGATACTCGTTGGTGGTCGCGTCCCAAACGGTCGCCAACAGTGTGAATAATTATGACTTGTATGGTTGACTGTTGGAATTTTCTAACAACTCATCAATAGTCAAATTAAAATGGAAACATACTAGTGGTATTTCATATCAAAAAAGAATCCCAATAAAATAAAATTAAAATTTTTTAATAACAATATTTAGAATTCATTTTTTTATATAATGATGAATGTTGGATTGTATGAAAGAGACATGACTAAAAGATTTGTATGAAAAAAATACAAATTCTTAACTATATGTTAAATTTTACAAGAAAAGATAAATTTTATGATATAAATATATGTATATTAGAGGAAGGCTTATAATGGCTTTTATTTTAGATAAGATATAAAAATTCAATCTTTAATTGTTTGGTTATCATTACTATCATCATCCTAACATTGTTCTAATAAAATGGGATCAACTAAATGAGTTATTTTTTACCATTTGACTTTATGAATAGCTAGATCCTTGTTTTTTTGTAGTTTCTTTAAATTATCTTCGATTATTTTTTGCCATGTCTTCTTTGGTTTTCCTAGAATAGTAATGTAGTAACATTTATTTATATGCTAATTGTTTGATCTCTTTTGCACATGTTTAAAAAATCTAAGCCATCATTCTTATAGCTTATCTAAAATAGCAGCCACTCTAAATCTTCTTTTGATATATATATTATGTAGTTTATCTCTTCTGGTAATATTCAACATCCATTAAAGCATTTAACTTGTTGCCACTTTTGTATCACCTAACATTCAACACCATATAAGATAAAAGACCTTATTATGATCTTGTAAAATTTCCCTTTTAATTTTATTGGTATTCTTTTATTACATAAAACACCACTAACTTTTCTTCATTTTAACCATGCTGCCTCATTTTATTTCTTATGTCTTTATCAATTACATCATTTGATTAGAGGATTGATCTGAGGTAGTGGAACTATTTGTAGTGAAGAATGTTTTTTACTTTAAATTATCACTACTATTTCATTACTATTAATTCTATTATTAAAAGTACATTCCATATACTTTATATTTTACTAATTTTAAAACCTTTTGATTCTAAAGCATGTTTCCACTCTTCATTTTAGAAGCAATTTTTTCTCAAGTTGTATCCACCAACATAATATCATTTATAAATAGTATACACCAAGGGGTTTCATATTGTATTTGTTTTATTAACTCATCTATAATAACACAAATAAGAATGGGATAAGTGCAAATCCATGATATAGACCTACTATGACTAGAAATTCATATGTTTTTCCATAAGTTGTTCTAATTTTAGTATTAGCTCCTTCATACAAGTCTTGAATCACATTAATATATTTATCAAGGATGTTTTTCCCTTGTAAGGCATACCAAATAACATGTTTAGGCACTTTCTCATGTTTTTTTCAAGTTAATGAAGAACATATGACTATTTTTTCTATGTTTCTGAATCTCTCCATCAATTGTCATATTAAGAATATAGTCTCTATGGTAGATCTTCTTGACATAAATTAAATTGCTTTTCTAACACGATTGATTCATGTCTAAGATGTTGTTTTATGACCTTCTTCCAAAGCTTCATAGTATGTCTCATTAGCTTGATCCCTTTATAGTTTGCAAAATTTTGTACATCTTCTTTATTTTTGTAAATGAGAACAATAAAAAAATTTCTCCAATTATTGCAATATGTACAAAATAAAATTAGATAATGAACCTATTAAAAAATATTGTCAATTATAGGTGGCTCAAGTAGTTAGCTCATTGTCTTGTTATACACGAGGTTGCTAGTTTGAGTCATACATGAAACATAGTTATATTCTTTTATAACTCTTCTAATATATCATGTTAGCTATATGTTTTGGAGTGTACCTATAGTCAAATTATTTTAGGCTCCAACATCTCCTAATCTATTAAAAAATGTTACCACATGATTGTTTTAGAAAAGTTATTTAAGGGAAGATCAAAAAAATACTAGAAAAAATAACTATGGATTATCTTTAAAAAATTGTAAATAGGAAAACATTCATCTTATCATAGAGGTGAATGATGAAAGAAAATTCATGTAACCAACCTTATTTTATTGGATCAGTGTTATGGTGATGATGATGCAAATTAAAGTGCCTATACATGAAATCAAATAGTTTGGTAACTACTTCAAATTTCAATTATTTATATATGTGGTCAACTTTTACATCTATTGATAAGTCAACATGTGTGCAGGAAAAAAAAAGATTTATGCATTTTGACTTTCAAAGTAGCCCTTTTCAAAAAAATTTTAAATGTATGAACTATAAATTATAAGAAATTAAAGAACACACTAGAATATAAAATTTGACCTATAGAAATAAAAAAAAAATAACTAGTATCAATAATAATGAGTAACACATTATAATGTAGAAAGATGATAGAGAATTATATAATATTGTATTAGAAGAATATAATGGTCAATTAAATGTCAAGAATTTTGAAATGATACCTTCAAGATATAAAGAAGAACAAGAATTAAAAGGATGAAAATGAGATTTTGAAGTTCTTTATAAAACATTTAAAATAGTTTCATATGTAAACCATGAAATAAGAAAGAGTTTATGATATTATGTTCTAATAATAAATCCATGGAAAAGCTATTGTACAAGATAAAATTCCTATATAAGATTGGAAAACATTGGGAGGGATATGAGTTTAATGGATAATATGATTATTAATAAAAATTTAAAATATGAAACAATGTATAAAAACCAAAGAAAACACATCATTATTCCTATTCACAAAAATGGAGACATGCAAAGTTGTGCAAACTATAGAGGGATTCAGCTAATAGGTCATACTATAAAGCTTTTGAAGATACACATAAAACAACATCTTAAAATTAAATCAACAAAATTAGAAAAATTAATTTGGATTTATGTTAAAGAGATATACTATAGAGGCTACTTTCTTAATACCAAAATTAATAGAGAAAAGAAAAGATAGAGAAACTTGACATGTGATCTTTATTAACTTGGAAAAAATATATGATAAAATACCTAGAGATATTTTTTGGTGGGTCTATAATTAAGTGTTAGCCTAGTGGCAAGAGTCTTGATTTCAAAGCTCCAAGTCATGGGTTCAATTTTGGTGGGCAATGCTAAGCTATATTGTTCTAATTAGACTATATATCTTGGGATGTTTCTATATAATTATTTTGAGGTTCCAACACTTCCTATTATTTGATGGATCTTGTAGAGGAAAATAATCCTTGATAAATATATTAGACTAATTGAAGACATGTAGCTACAATTAGAATTACAATAGCTTGTGGAATCACATCTAATTTTCAAATTGTAGTAGATCTACATCAAGGTCTGTACTTTACTAGTACTTATTTGCTATTGTTATGGATGAGTTAATAAAGGAAATGCAAGATGAAATCCCTTGGAATATGACATTTATAGATGATATAATGTTGGTGGATACAATTTGAGAAAACATTGCTTCTAAAGTGAAAAAGTAGAGACATGATTTAGAATTAAAAGGCTTAAAATAGAAGAAATAAAGTGATGAGCAGTGAGGTACCCCTACGCTCAACCATACGAATATGAGCGTTTCATGCACAATTCGATCGAATTACAAGGACTAAGTGCTTATGCATCCTTGTAGAACAAAGAAGGGTTGGTTGATCATTATCTTCCTAGGCTTACTTGTATGTCATGATTGTATGGTTAAGTAAGCTTGAGGCATATGATTTTTATAGCTTTTATGTTTTTATTTTCTACACTAGTAGTGAAGGAAAGAGGTAACTAAGTGACTAATTTAACTTAACTACTCATTAACTAAGTTCTAACTAATCCTAACACCAGCATCTGTTCCCACTTGCTATACACATCCTGAACTAGTGCAACACTACTGGGATTACCAAACGCTAATTGTTACTAGGTTACCAAGCATTGCACGCATGCTCGAAGTGGTCATGCTTGTGTAATTTAACAATTTGATTAATTGATCAAAGTTAATTATTGTGCTAAAAACAGAAATGTAAAGTGCATAAAATAAAATAAAATAAAATAAATGCATAAGAAAATAAAATAAAATAAATGCATAAGAAAATAAAATAAAATAAATGCATAAGAAAAAAAATCTAAAGTGCTGCAAGGATGAATCAAAGAACTCGTTTTTATTGCCATACACAAGGTGTGCTTAGGTACACAATTCCTGAATAAAGATCCATCCACACTTAGACCTCTTGCTGTGGGCACTTGGAAAATACTCTAACTTTCAAATAGACTACAAAAGTTTCACTACTTGATTGCTAAATGACTTCCATTCAATTGTGCGCCTGGGCACTGTATTTATAGGCTTGGGAGCAACTACTCTAATAATTAGAATAACTACTAGAGTAACCACTCTCATCATACCCCCACAACTAAATGAAAACTTATCCCTGAGTTCCTTACAAAATATTGGGAAGGTATGGGATTATTGACTAATTAACCCCCCCCGGTGGAATGGGATGATAGACTCAACGTGCATAGTGAACGAATCAATAAGCATATTACAACATTAATGTTCATGACCATTGTGGTAAACACTCATACATAAATGACATCCAAGCCTTTATTTGGTAGCTTGAATAGAAAAAGAAAGAGAAAGAAGATGGAGTGTGTTGCCACCAATGCCAAGATTGCACCTTCTATTGTTTATCCATAACCATGCCACCAAACTTGCTCCTTTAGTAAATGCTCTAGTTTTAGTCCATCTTGAGTGCTTCCTCCAAGCCTAGTCAATTGTTTGTATGATCACCATCTACACACACAACATAATCTCAAATGAGCAAGAATAGATAATCCACAATGTAGTTGATACCTTGCCTCGATATGAAACACATTAGCTAAGTTGTGCTTATGGAAGAAAATAGTTTCAAGATTTATCATTAGAAACTACCCAAGGTGTAGGGATTAGGCAATTAGTAAAATGGAAAAAATTGAAAAATTTGTCCTAGGGCCCCCACAACTAAGAGGAAACCTCTGGTAGCTATAAGATGGAAAAACATGAGGAATAAGAAAGATGAAAAATATCAATGGAAATGCCAATAAAATGGATTTCATAGATGGGGATGAAATAAGAAATGATTGATTGCAGGAAATGTTTAAGGGAATGAAGTTAATAATTGCACCAAAAAAAATTCCATTGGGTCCTCCCCAAAGCAAGCTCATGCCCTTTATGCCCTAACAAACCCACAAACCAAAGAGTCCATAGGCTCTAAGAATGTCATTTGGAAGCAAGAGTTAAAAACTTGTCCATAAGAATTCACCAAAGAAAAATAATGTATCAACCTAGAATAGACTAATGATAAAACCAACAATGAGGTGGAAAATGGGAAAAAAGTTGGAGAGAAGAGAATGGAATGGAATCCCAAGAACAAGATTGTTCAAATCCCGTTGTATATTTCATGGTTAAGATAACTGAGTAGAACTCATCCTAAATCCAAACTCAAACCAACCACATTCAGTACCTTGCATCAACACACTTGGCCAATCCATCCTCTTGAGACAATAAGAATGCGTTTGCAAAGAGTGACCACCATCCCAAGGAGAGTGAGATGGAGAAGTAGGAAGCATGAAAGGACCTTAGTTAGAGGGAACCTTCAGGCATGGGTAACATGTCTTTCCAGTGTCATAACTAGCACTTGTAGCCCATATTTCTTTATTATGTCTAAGCAGTGTGCTTTGAATTCTCACCTTTTTCTCTTTTTTTTGGGTGTTTATGCATGAAAACTAGACCATGAAAAGACTTATTTTTATTCACTCAGCTTCCTGATATTTGAACAATGTTAGAATGGAAAGAAAACTGAAGAAAAATCATCAAAGAACCTAAGGGAATGGTCAGCACCAATGCATCAAATCCCCTTGAAGTCACATCCTTTTCATCTGATGAGTCTTTCCTTGGTTTGAAAAATACCCAGCCACCAATTCATTAACAAGTTTACTTAGAAAAATGGGACTATATAGTTCCAAGCCAAAGGAGACCATAGAGTTGTATGGATGAGTGGAAGGTGTGGACTCATTGCCTGTTTTACCAAAAGAACCATACCTTAATATTAGCATGATAATTCAAAGGTAAAAACCAAACATTAGCAATCAATATGATATAATTCAATTCACCATCATAAGCACTTATTAGATGATGAATAAAAGTAAATTAAGAAAACAAGAAATAGTAAAAACATGAGTGATGGTGTAAAAGAAATAAGAAAAGTTAAAAGAATGTGTAAAATAAAGAGTGTGTAAAACAAAAATTCAAAAAGAACTAACAACCTAGAATGGTTAGCATAGGTGGCCATCTCCCCCATGACTAAGTTGGAAGGAGGAGATCTAAAATAGTGAGTAGGGTTATCCATCAAGAGAGGTAGCATGTGTACTGGCTATCCAAAGCTCCTGGAAAGGTTTGGTTTGTTGCGCATTGACCAACAGTTTCTTGTCTGGGCTCTCAGGTTTGTATATTGTCATGGAACCTGAAGGAAAAGTTTTGTAAATAATATAAGTTCCTTCCCACAGTGTTTGAAATTAAGTACGTTGTGGTACATGTGTGGGATTCTAGTGGAGAACCTTATCTTCTGGTTGATATTTAACTTTTCTAATCCTTAGGTCATGACATTGCTTATTGAATGCCTTGTGAAATTCATTAGATGATAGGGTAGCTAGTCAGTCTTCATCTAGAAAATTAAGGATTACTAACTATTGTTTCTATACTAGGTCAAGGTCAAGGTTGAGGTTACATGCCATGGATAGTGTACGGAGCTTAGTTTGAATGGGAAGCATTGGTAATTTATTGTACACTAGCTCATATGGAGAGTATCCTATAGGGAGTTTCCATGTGGAGTGGTACGCCCAAATAGCATCATTCAGTTAGTGCTCCATTCTCACCTAAACTTGCTAATGGTTCTTGTCAATATCTTTGTAATCTCCTTGTTGGTGACTTCTACTTGACCATTTTCTTAGGGGTAGTATTGTGTAGTCAATTTATGCTCAACCCCTAAGCATTGCATTAATTTCTAAAAAGTTGCACTTGTGAAGTGTGTACCATTGTCTAAAATAAGTGCATGTGGCACACCAAACCTATTTATGGTTTGTTTTTGAATAAATCATGCAACTATAGATGATGTATAATCTTTAACAACAACTACTTCAGCCTATTTTGTTAGGTAATTAATGACAACAATAATATAGCCTTTTCCATTGGACATTGGTGTAATTGGTCCCATAAAATAAATTCCCCAAATGTTGAAGGGTTCTAATGGTTGAATCCATTAGTGCAGACCCTCCATTCTAGCAATCATTCCTCCATCATGTTGACAACACTCACAAAATTGGATGAAATGATGGGCATCCTGAAATAATGTAGGCCAATAATATCCTGTAAGCATGATCTTGATGGTCATTCATCTCCCAATGTAATGACTCCCTCAAGGACCCTCATGATCATCTTGGAGAACTCATAGTTGATCTATATCAGGAACACACCATCGAACCAAGCCATCGAGACACACTTGGTAAAGTTTCCCATTGATCTCTATAAGGTACTTGGCTCGGTGAAGAAATTATTATTTCTTTTTAAGGTTTAACTCTTGTGGTGTTTGTTGGGTGAGGAGATAGGTAAGAATGCTACTATACTAATTTGTCTCTATGGGTGATTGATTATTCACTACACCAGCAAAGAGTAATTCATCAAAAAAATGATTAGAAATTAGATACTTATCCTCTCTATTTTCCAATCGCAACCAAGATAAATGATCAGCAACTACATTCTTGGTGCCCTTGCGATCGATCATCATTAAATCGAACTTTTGTAAGATTACAAGTCATCATATGATACAAGGGCTTACCATTGGCTTATTCATGATGAATCGGATTGCACTATGATCTATATATATACACACTTTATATTCCAATAGATAGTGTCTAAACTTTTCTAGTGTAAACACTACAACCATTAATTCTTTCTCTGTGGTAGTGTAGTTAAGTTATGCACTAGTGATATTTCTACTTGCACAGTGGATGTAATAAGGACACTTTTGGTCATCTAACTATATAACTATGACTCCTAAAGCATAGTTGAACATGTCATTCGTGTTATGGAATGGCTAGACCAATTAGGAGCTTGTATAATGGGTGTTCCTACTAGCTTCTATTTCATAGTTTGGAAAGCTAATTCACATTCTCTAGTCCACTCGAAAGGTACGTCCTTTTTTGTTATTTCCACCAATGGTTTGGAAACCTTTGAAAAGTTCTTAATAAATCTACTATAGTAGCCAGTATGTCCAAGTAATGACCAAGTATCTTTGATAGTTTCCCATTGACAGGTAATTTCTTGAATAATTTTTATTTTCTCGAGGTCTACCTCTATCCCTGTGTGTGAGATTTTGTGCCATAGTACTACACCTTCTTGGACCATAAAATGGCCTTTTTGCCAATTGAGCCTCAAATTGGTTTCTACACATCTTTTTAAGACTTTCTCTAGTTGATCCAAGGCTTGATCAAAGTTTACTTCATAAGTGGAGAAGTCATCCATAAAGACCTCCATGCCATTCCTTATCTGTTGTTGGAATATGCTTATAAGTAGTTGTTGAAATGTTGTAAGGTCATTGCATAAGCCAAATGACATCTATTTGTATGTGAATGTTCCCCAAGGACTGGTGAACGTAGTGTTGTCTTGGTCTTCTGGGGCTATTTGTATTTGGTTATATCTACTATATCCATCTAGAAAACTATAATAGCGATGCCTTGCGATGGTTTCTAATACTTGGTCAACAAATGGAAATGGAAAGTGATCTTTGAATGTTTCCATATTTAGTAGCTTGAAATCTATGCACATCCTCCATTTTTCTCCCTTTTTAGGTACAATAACTAAGGGGCTAACCCATTCGCTATCAACACTGGGGTATATGAACCCAGCCTTGAGAAGCTGTTCAATTTCTTCCTTAACTACTTGCTTCAACTTAGGATTCAATCATCTCTATGGTTGTCTTCAAGGCTTCATGGAGGGATCAGTGTAAATTCTGTGTTGGCATATCCTAGGATCTATTCTAGTTAATTCAGGATATGATCAAGCGAAGGCTTCTGACCATTTATTTATTACCTTTAGCAGTTCTTCTTTCTGTTGAGGAGCAAGCTTAGTGTTAATAATTACTAGTTTTTTATTTTTAAGGAATGTGTATTCCATACCAGTGGGCAATGGTTTCAGCTCGAGGGGCTCCTTCAAACATTTCTTAGGGATTTTCAACTTCCCCCAATTGATATTTTGAAGGTTAAAACTTGGAAGTTGGTAGTGGACTTGCTTTAATGTGTCTATGCTCTCGATGTAAGCACAAGTCAAACCCTTGGTTCCATGCATATGAGTGAACTACTTTCTTGATTAGCTATCAGCCATTGGGTGTATTCCTATCATGTGGTTATTAAATATAAGCATCTTTGTATATTAATCACTTGTGCACACTGATTGCATGTAAGCAATGCGAAACTTTGCATAAACCATGACCTTTGCATGCAATTACACTCTATGTTACTATATGCAATGCATGAAAATTTATTCTTCTTGATCTTTTTAAATGTATTTTTCTTTGATATTTCTATATCACAGATTCCTAGGCATGCATCGATGGTGCTTAGCCATGCTCTTTCCATTATGATTGAGAATTCCCCCTTACCATTGTTTACCTGAATCACTAGGAAGTTAGCTAGGTATGACCACGCACAAATAGTGGTAACAATGTCTTCCACTATTCCCAATGGGACAGTGATGGATTGGTTAACCAACTCTAGATGGATGTTACTCTTTTTCAATGGAGGCAGCTTCTAGGCCTTGTACATTTCTTAAGAAATCAAGTTAATACTAGAACCTAAATCCAAAAGAGCCTTGCATGGGACATTTCTAGCAATTTGTAAGTATAAAAGAGGACCCATAGGATTAGAGAATTTCCTGGGAAGGTGGCCAACTTTGATTGAATCGGTGATAGCATGTGTTAGCATGACCATATGCATTGAGTGTGGTGATTGGGTTGAAGGGGGCTTTGAAGTTTTGATTGATATTGAGGTGTCTAAGGAATCAGTTGCTTGTGATTGCAAGGGCTTAGTTGGACTATTGGATCTAAAGAAAGGTATTTTTTTCATGTAGTTGTTGGAACCAACAGTAGGTTGAGAGTTAACAGTCCTCGTGGAATTACATTGCTCTGGCTAGGCAGGGATTTTACCTTGCATCGTGGGAGTAGGTGGTAGTGGAGCTATTGATGGAAGAGATGTAGTTGGATGAGAAGGATGATATGCTTGCAGAATATCACCTTTAGAAGAGTGAGTCCCATAATACTCATGAGCTTGGTAGTGAGGTTGAGGAGTGACATGACCAGTAGAGTCACGTGGGGAGATTGGCTACTGCACACAATATCCATATGGGTCAGGTTGTTGGTAAGGATACTGTTACCTTGGTGGTGGAATTCCCCATGATTGTGGGTGTTTCCACTATTGATATTTCTCAATCAATTGTGGTGGCATTCCACTGGGATAACATGTTAAGGGTTAGTGGAATTGCCTTGGGTTACCTTGAGGATAAGGTAACCTTTGGGGTGTTTGGCTTTGGTTTAATCGTGAGTGGAGTGCATACATCCCAGACTCCTGTAGATGTGAGATTATAGGAAAACATCCTTTAGGATGGTCATATTAACATATCTCACATCCACTATCATTATCTGTTTCTAAATCCACAACCTCCTTAATGATGGCAATTTTGCCCTTACCTTTTTTACGTGCATGTTCAGCCTCTTTCTTTTTTCTTTTTTCACTACCTTGCTCTCTAGACTCCTCTACTATTTTAAGAATAATTTGAAATCTATTGTCTAGTGAATCCTACATTTGGTCTACTATTGCTAAAGATTTTGATGTCATCTTTTGGATAGATGAAGTTTTCCTATTCACCATCTCTTCAAGCGGTGACTCTTCTTCATCATCACAAAATCTTACTCCACTCTTCTAAAGGGAAGGATCTCAGTTATACTCTTCTACACTTTCTCTCTTCTATAGCTCACCTTCTTTCTTAGCAACTTGCTCCAATAGTCTTTGAATTTGATGGGACCTAAGCTCGAATACTCTCCCTTGGGCATAAGTCCCAACGGTTCTTCTTGTTTCATGCCTAAGCCCATCCACAAGATGGTGCAATTGATCCCTTTGCAATAACCATGGCTAGGACAACGATGTAACAATGCATAGTATTAGCCCATGGTAGCATCCAAGGGTTCATGTCCTCCTTGTTTGTAACCTTGGATTTGCTTTCACAAGTTAGACACTCGGGAGTACGTTTGGTACTTGTCATTAAATAGTTTTAACATAGTACTCCACCTATGAATAGATTCTAGTTCTAAAGACCAGTACCAGCTTTTTGCTTCCTTAACTAATGTCCATGGGAACTACTTAAGTTTTTTCCATTTGTTCTCTATGTTCTATAAGGCACACACATCATGGAATGCTTGTAAATGATTCTGAGGATCAACGTTGTATCCCCCTTTAAATCATGGGATGTTGTTCATATCTAATCTTTTGACCCTACTATCTTTTTGGTGCCTTGTTGTAATTCTAACAACCTCAGTTATATCTAACATACTTTGAGTAGAGAGTAGGGGTTCATTGTGATTTTTGTGTCCATGGCGTATATGATGCCTACATTGTTCCCTACTCTCCCTTCTTCTATGTCATGACTCTCTAGAGTTCCCTCATCCCCTTTTCTAGCTATTTCATCTATGAATTTCACTTTTCCTACCATTATCCCCATGGTCTTTTTCTTTATGACTGAATCTTGATACTAAAGGAGAGGGTGAAGGATATGATGAAGGTGAAGAAGAAGGAGAACTTTCACCGTGATAGTATCTGCCACCTTCTCTTCTATGGTCACAACCTCGATCGCGATTGTGATCAAAATGTCCACATTTATCATGAGTTTATGTCCCTTTTTCAAACCCTTTGTGCCTGTTGGTATTAGAACCTAGGTTATGAATAGTGGTATGAAGGTTCTAATACGCAATCCCTTGGCCAAAGTCAAGGGGAGGAACATCCATCCTCATTTGGCTTAAGACATGTGGAGCATCCTGGGACCACTTACACTTCAAAGACTTATGATGTCTCTCCTATTGCAAGTCCCTTTGACATTGTGCATCTATGGGATGGTATTCTCTCTAGTCATGGTCTTGCACAACTTATTCTACATGTAAGTGCGACATGCCAATTCATGTGAGAGCATGAAGAAGCATGCTCAGGACTGAACGATCAGGAGGTAACACTATCTTACCTTCTAAGTCTTGCCAATGTAGTTTTTTTTCTTGATAGAGGATAAAGATGAAGTTTGGTATATACTCATTGGGATGAATATATACCACTCAAACTTGTTAAGTAACTAGTGGATCAACGTTATGTGTATTACACCATTGACTGTTTCCTGTTTCAGACCTAGGCGGTGAGTCATTTTCTTATGAAGAAG
This sequence comes from Gnetum montanum, assembly GCA_015680685.1. Lineage (NCBI taxonomy): Eukaryota > Viridiplantae > Streptophyta > Gnetopsida > Gnetales > Gnetaceae > Gnetum > Gnetum montanum. Next base: position 546,538 of record MNCI01006964.1, on the reverse strand, counting down.
GAGATATACTTATCTGTTTAGTATGTAATGTATTCTTGTTTATTATTTTCTCAACCAACCCTAATGATTCATTCCAATGATGTGAATGATTTCCTATGTTCTAGTTAGCACACTAACAACTATGTCCTTGATAATGATGTCAATGATGAGGGGGTGAGATACCCCTATGATCAACCATATGAATACAAGTGTTTCACGCATGATCTAATTAAATTCCAAGGACTAAGTGCTTATGCGCCCTTATGGAACAAGGATGGGTTGGTTGATCGTTATCTTCCCAAGCTTACCAGTATGTCACAATTGTATGGTTAAGTAAGCTTGAGGCATATGATTTTTATAGCTTTTATGTTTTTATGTCCTACACTAGTAGGGAAGCAAAGTGGTAACTAAGTGACTAATTTAACTTACTTACTCATTAACTAAGTTCTAACTAATCCAAACACTCACATCCGTTCCCACTTGCCATACACATCTTGAACCAGTGCAACATTGCTAGGATTACCAAAGGCTAATTGTTACTAGGTTACCAAGCGTTACATGCATGCTCAAAGTGGTTTTTCTTGTGTAATTTAATAATTTTCTTAATTAATCAAAATAAATTATTGTGCTAATAACAGAAATGTAAAGTTCATAAAATAAAATAAAAGAAATGTGTGAGAAAACAAATCTCAAGTGCTACAAGGATGAATCAAAGAGTTCATCTTTATTATCGTACACAATGTGTGCTCAAGTACACAATGCTCAAATAAAGATCCATCCATACTTAGAACTCCTACTATAGGCACTTGGAAAATACTCTAACTTTTAAACAAACTACAAGAGTTTCACTACTTAATGCTAAAATAATTTCTTTCAATTGTGCACCTGGGCACTGTATTAATAGGCTTGGTAGCAACTACTCTAATAATTAGAGTAAATTCTCTAATAATTAGAATAACTGCTAAAGTACCTGCTAGAGTAACCACTCTAATAATTAGAATAACTGCTAGAGTAACCGCTAGAGTAACCACTCTAATAAGTAGAGTAACTACTAGAGTAACCACTAGAGTAACTACTCTAATAATTAGAATAACTACTAGAATAACCGCTCTCATCAAAAAGAATATATGAAATGAAATTTTAATAAAAGCATAAGCATTAGGGAAATAAAAGTAACAAATTGGTATAAATTTATCTCAAAAGATCCTAAAAGACCTAATTCAATTGTTGTCTAAGCGAAACTAGCATAGAAAATAAGAACATAATGAAATAGATAAATTCTCCCTCTATTAATCAATCTCAAGATGAGAAATACATCAACAATAAGAAGCAAAGCTTAATTCAACTCTCTTAAGGATCATAGAGGGCACATGTATTCTCTCTCAATTTTTGAATTATTTCTTATACTTTGAGCACATAAGCTCAAGACAAGAGAACACTTATATGAGATTCTTTATCTTAACCTTTGCTATTTTGTCTCACAAGTTCTTTGAATATTACCTCACAATTCTATCTTAGACACTCTTCTTTCTTTACTCAAACTTTATTTTCCTTCCTTCTAATCTTAAATATTTTTTATAACCACTAGGTTAATCCTTGATTTTCCCCATCATTGGTCTTCCATTTAAAATTTATGATAATTTCAAAAAACATAATTTTTTAGTAGACTATGAGTGATAATGAATTGTAGTCCCTTGTACTTCCTAACTTGTGACTAGATTGCAACTCACAACCAACATACACTAGTACAATTCTTCATTTTTTGCCTCTATTTCTCTACCAATTGTGATGAATTGCAACCTGCAACCTTGGACTATTATCTAAATAAAAGTCACAATGACCTAACATAAGAAACATGAAATTATTCATTCTTCTACATACTATAGATAATTTCAGCTCTTAGTATTTTATAACTCCTCATTATGACTAACTATGACTCACAGTGTGATTGCAATTGTCTACCTAGAGCTAGAAACACATGTAAAAGACTCCAAAACACATATACTTAGTTGTAAGACTCTTGGCACACATTAATGATACCAAATACATGAATAATGATAAGAAATGTCCTTATCATCTTCCTCCCAATTAAAAATATCATTCTTAATTATCTCTTACAAGTTGAAAGACATCATGTCACATGAATCAAGGCCATTACACTCATCATTATGATTTACATGACTCAAAGCATTAAAGGTATCACAAACATGTGTATCATACTTGACTACAATGTTTTATGTTTTTCTTAAGCTTTACTTGCTTTTGAAGGCTTATCCTCATGCCCCACCATACTTTCAATAACTGAGCATCAACTCCTTGGAATGCCTTAGTTACATCCCCACAATCGCTCAACCTTGTAACAAATGAAGAATAATACAAAGAAAAATGATTAGGTTTTCATAACTTAACATCTCTTTTTCCTTTCCTTTTTCTCTCCTTCACTTTCTTCATCTTGGCATTTGGAAGTTTTCCACTTAACCATCATTCATCAATATCTCAATCACTTGAATTACCTTCATGTTTCTCATTCATGTCATAGCTAAGACAATTAAGTTCGTGATCATACTTCATGAATTTTTTCCATAATCAATAGAAACCATATCCAAATTCTAGAAAATTAAATCATTATCAATGTTTTTATAGCTTTAATAATGACCTTTTGACAATGAATATCCCAATAGTCATCATCATCACTCTCCAAGTTAAACACATTACCATCATGAGATTTACTCTTACTAATAATGACATCAAAAGTTACATTTTTTTCAATGTACATAACATGAATTTCAAGTACTTCATTATCAGTATAATGACCATAATATCCTTCCTCACATTTGAACAAATAACTATCAAGCTAAAGTGGCATACTAGCATCAACATAAGAGATATTACCATGATCCAGAAGATAAAGCTAAATATTACTTATCTTATCATGGCTTCTCTAATCTAACTTTAGTTCAACTTGATCTTCAACATGTGCCCATTAAACATCATTAAATCATGAAGGTTGAAGATCCCAAATAGCAATGGTTCCTCCTATTTAAAGGAATCAAGAACAAGCTCTTCATCCCACTTTGGAGATACCAATTCAAAAGTTTAACTCTCCTTCATAGATTTAGCATAACATTCATTAAAAATAGAATCAAAGAAATTATTCTTGTACATACCTTCACTAGAAGACTCATCTATCTCCCATGAGATAACCTCAACTTGGTTTAGAATCTTTTTTTCCCTTGCCACAAGGTATAAACAATTTGCAAAAAGAATAAGGATTATATCTTCTATTGCTATTCTTGATCCCCTTTGAAGAGGTTCCCTTGATCTTTCCATCTCCCTTGGCTTTGATTTTTTATTCTTCATCACTCAAGAGGTAGGATGTAACAATGTTGCCCCAACGTTGCCCGGCACCCCAAGGAATTCATGAAGATCCAATGGATATGGGGTGGAAGACCTGGGGAATACACCTCAAGCAAGCAAGCATCTCACAAGTGAGTGCAAGCAGAAGCACAGCTTCTTAACATACATGACCATCCACCTCATTAAGGGTAACCAATCTTCAAAACTAGGACCAAGAAAACAAGCACACACACAACCTTGTAGACAACATCGATGGGAGGGAGATGATGCATCTACAAGGAAAGGTGCCTCACCCCTAGATCCCTCACGATTTGGTACAAGGTGTGTCCTGGCACCGCACCAAAACTATCCAATCTTGGCTGCCTACATATCTACAACCACCATAGAATCAGCGCCATGTTGTTCTCCATAGAGAAGAGGGGGAATGAAGAGGGGGCCATGAGTGTTGAGCTCCTCATCATAATTCAAGGATGAAAAATTTCTTAATGCAAATACATTTTGTACCTTTACTAAATGATCCAATCATATGGTGAAATTGATAAAGATAAAATAAATAGGATTAAGACAATATGATGAAGATAAGATAGTCATGTTTTATAAGAACTATCATTTAGAGTAATGATAAGTTGATTTTTTCTAAAGTTAAACACCTAAGTTTGTGTTTGAACACATCTAATTAAAGAGGTTAGGCTTTCACTCATCTATTAATCTTCTTAAGATCCTACTTGGTAGGATGAGCATTATGGCTTCAAGTGATGATCCTTTTCTAAGGTAGTGGTATTTTATGCAATGAAAGAATCCAAATAAAACTAAAGGAAAAATTTTATAAGATAGTAATGAATCTTGGTATCTTAAATGGTGTTTAATATTGGATAGTACAAAAGAGGCATGAATAACAAATCATTATGATAGAAATGGAAATTCTTAGAGGGATGTTTAATGTTACAACAAGAGCCAAATTACATAATACAGAAATTAGAAGAAGATTTGATGTAGCTTTTATTTTAGATAAGCTACAAGAATGACATCTTAGATTATCTGGACATGTGCAAAGAGGATTAGATGATGAGATAATTAAAAAATGTTACTACATAATTGTTCTAGTAAAGGTACCAAAAGGAATATGAAAAAAAGCATGGAAAAATGATTAAATATAATCTGAAAAAATTATAGATAAATAAATATCTATCTTTTCATGCAAGTTAATGATGAAAGATAATTGATGTAGCGAACCATATTTTATTTGAACAAGACTATGATGATGATTTAATATTGAAACACAAACATATGAAAAATGTAAATATTTAAATGAACATTTATCCATGTATTATGAAATATTAAAAAATCCCATCAAAATTTATTAAAATAAAAAATTGTTATTTGATGGGAATTATTGATTCCTCATGGATTCAAAGTTTTTGTATGATGCTATAGAGTTGATTTTATAATCAGTTAAATTTTATGATGAGAGCGTTTACTCTAGCAGCTATTCTAATTATTAGAGTGGTTACACTAGCGATTACTCTAGTAGTTATTCTAATTATTAGAGTTGTTAGTCTAGTAGTTACTCTAATTATTAAAGTGGTTACTCTAATCGTTACTCTAGTAGTTATTCTAATTATTAGAGTGGTTACTCTAGCAGTTACTTTAGCAGTAATTCTAATTAGAGTGGTTACTCTAATTATTAGATTAGTTGCTCCCAAGCCTATAAATATAGTGCCTAGATGCACAATTGGGAAAGAAGTATCTTAGCAGTCAAGTAGCAAAACTCTTGTAGTCTATTTGAAAGTTAGATTATTTTTTAAGTGCCTGTAGCAGGAGATCTAAGTGTTGATGGATATTTATTTGAGCATTGTGTACCTGAGCACATCTTATGTACCGCAATAAAGACGAACTCTTTGATTCAACCTTGTAGCACTTGAGATTTTTTTTTTTACACATTTCTTTTATTTTATTTTCTGATGCATTTATTTTATTTTATTTTATTTTATGCACTTTACATTTTTGTTATAAGCATAGAAATTCATTTTGATCAATTAAGAAGATCGTTAAATTACACAAGCATGACCACTTCGAGCATGCGTGTAACACTTGGTAACCTAGTAACGATTAGCGTTTAGTAATCCTAGCAGTGTTGCACTGGTTTAAGATGTGTACGACAAGTGAGAATGGATGCTAGTGTTAGGATTAGTTAGAACTTAGTTAATGAGTGGTTAAGTTAAACTAGTCACTTAGTTACCTCTCTCCTTCCCTACTAGTGCAGGACATAAAACCATAAAAATGATAAAAATCATATGCCTCAAGCTTACTTAACCATACATTTGTGACATAAAGGTAAGCTTGGGAAGACAACGATCAACCAACCCATCCTTGTTCCACAAGGGCACATAAGCACTTAATCCTTGGAATTTGATTGGATCATGCGTGAAATGCTTGTATTCATATGGTTGAGTGTAGGGGTACCTTGCCACTCATCATTGGCACCATTGTGGGGGACTTAGTTGTTTGTGTGCTAATTAGAACTTAGAAAATCATTCACATCGTTGGAACGAATCCTTAGGGTTGATTGAGAAAATAATAAACAAGAATAAATTGCACACTAAATAGACAAGTATGTCTCCTTCTTCGTATGAAAGCGCCTCATCGCCTAGGTCTAAAATAGGAAACAATTGGCGACGTAATACACATGATGTTGATCCGCCAGTTCCTCAACAAGTTCGAGTGGTATATATTCATCCCAATGAATATATACCAGATTTTACCTTTATCCTCCATCAAGATGAACAACTAGATTGGTGAGACTTACAGGGTAACATAGTGTTACCTCTCGATCTTTCAGTCCCAAGCATGCTTCTTCGTGCTTTCAAAAGGAGACATCTACTCATAGAAATAGGCATGGAGGAGACATCTATCTTCCAAAGGAGACATCTTATTTCTCATTAAAAATCCTCATTTTACATGGTTATAAATTTTAAAATCCTTCTTTTTTGTTCATTTTCATTTAGGACAACCACAAGGAGATGACTAGGAAACACCAACAATAATGATTTGAGAACTATGACCCATAGGAAGGTTGGAACATCAAGGGCACCACTCAAGAAGAGGTCTATGAGAGGCTCTACCAATAATCCATGCTCGTATCCTTCCTAATTCAAGTCTACTAATGCCCAATATTGATTTGAGGTAACTTAAACTGTAAACATCATTTCTAAGCATTCTCTATCCTTTCCTCTACATAGGCAGCAAGCATTGATGATTTACTTTCAAGTTTTTAACTGGGCTGTTTCATTGCCATGGATTCTTTGGTTTTTGAAGTTCTTATAAGATAATTCTATTGTAATATTTTCATTACTAATAATACTATTGGGGCATTTACATTTATGGTTGGGGATCTTGTGATTGATGTGTCTCCCCAAGTTGTGAGTGCACTTCTTGGGATTTCTAGTCTATATGTATTTTGGGTTGCCATTCATTCTATCCATGATATTTTTATGAATGTTATAATTCCCATCACACATGATGAGTTTTGTGATGCCTTATTTGGGAAGTCAATGTATTTTAGTATAGGAAGATTTTCTAGGAATAGGATGTCTTCAGATGCTTCCACTTTGTCCCTTATTATTTTATTTAACATTATTGTAAAAGGGGAAAGCTTCCACTTGAATAATTAAAAATCTAAATAAATATTTTATATTCTATGAGCCTATTATACAATATTTTGAACATCAATGACACCTACTAGATTCAAACCTCATAAATTAGAGCTTTAAATTTAAGAATTGTACTACCAAGCTAATATGTTGTTGTTAAAAGTAATTAAAAGCATGCAAATAAATTCAACATTTTTAGAACTGCTACATAGTAAAAATTATTACAATCTTTGTAATTGTAATCTTATTCTTGGTAGGATAGTTTTGAAAGAGGCATGTAACTACAAAATATGTTTTCAAGTAAATAGGAAGGATCATTCACTATAATTAAAGTTTTTGGTAATGGTGCATCTAAATATGTCGATATAAATATCAACAAACTTCCTAATACTATAAACCCTGCATATTAAAAACCTTATTATAATTAATTACAAATATGAATTTCAATTTTTAATTTGTTAGTATTATTTATTTTGTGAGGAGGTATAAGCTTGCAAGGAAACATTGAAGGTTAATATAAGTTCTTGTTAAGAAATCGAGTTTGAAGTATTATCTTTTCAAGAAAATAAAACATGAACCATGTTACTAAGACAAATAATCAAATTTAACAAAGAATTAATTAAAATTTAGATCTTATGACTTCATCTTAATAAGACTAATAGTTGGAAATAGCTAATGTTTAAAGATTTTCTCCAAGGTATCACAAAAATATCTTACAACTCAAGTGGTAACTTGTGCTATGATACCTAAAAGTTTGGTTTTTTTGAATGATGCCTCACATTGACTAGGACAAATGCTAAATACTAAAATTTTTTCTCATCTTCACCGTGTACCTTTCCTCACGCATCCAACCTCATTAATAAGCCTTGCATTAGCCTAACTCTATTTTTGGCTACACAAATCCTTTCTTTTAGTGGCAAACCAATAATGAAAAATAGAAACTCTCTAATCATCCATAAAGCAAATGAAAGAAGAAATTCCACAATGTAGGACTTATTGAAAGAAAAAGCAAGAAAAGAAAATTTTCAAGAAAAAGAAAAAATAGAAAGGGTGAATTTCAAATAATCTACATGTAAATATTAAACCACATAGTAGAAAAAGTTTCCTTGTATATGAATCCTACTTAGTGATAGTGCAGCTAATTGACTATATCAATGTTTGACTTTTCTAGGGATAAAGTGCATCATGGGAAATGAGAATCTTGTTCCTTATAAATGCAATAAATTCCTACATTTAAATAGAGAAAAATAATTAAGCACAAGTTAAAGATAAAAACATAAAATATAAAGATTTGCAAGGTTTAACCAATTGAAGATCTTAAGAAGAATCCTTCTTGATGTTTCCACAATAACAAAGGCCTAACGCATTTCAAAATTCCTTAGGATCTTTAGATAATACTTTTACTTATCATATATATTCTTCATTTTCTTTGTCTATCATTAAACTATCAAAAACTTTATATCAAATCAAGATCTTTCTATCTTTGTGATGTACTTCATAGGATTAAATAGAAAGGTTAAATAACTATGACAGTTTGTAATGACATTTTGATATTCAATGTTAGTGTTCATTAAGTAAAGCTTCACAACATCAACAAAGAAAAACTAGTGAAACACCTAAAATCATAAACCAAAGATATCTTCAATCTTTAGCATTTCCTTCTTATTTAATAATCCTGGGCATCATCTAATATATTTTGGCATCTCAATGTTATCTTCTTTTACATAACATTTTTTAAGGATTGCATCCCCAACGTCTAAACATGAAAGTTACATTTCCAAAAATATACTACATTACAATGATCGCACTAGCATGATCATGATAAAGCCAAATGACTAGTATAATGCAAACACATCTGTTGGCACATTTGACAATTTCATGGAATAGCAAAAGTAGATACTGGAAAAAGGAAATTTGTAAAACAACTGCATAAACAACCAATCTGTTGTGAAGCCACTAGAAAAATATGAATAATGCTGGGAAAAACCACTGGAAAAGTATCAAATTAAAAAAAAATCTAAGGTTGATGTTGTTGGTGGTTATGAAAATGCATGGGGTAAAACTAGAAAAGAGTGCTAGGGCATGCTTTTCTCTACTACAATGCCATCCTAGATGCAAAAGCTCTCTAGAAAATATTTAAAAGGTCCTATGGTTATTGATCTTGTTTGTGAAGAAACCTTAAGGCTAGTAGACACAATCTGTCTCTACTCAATTGCGGCATCTATGTGTGACAAACGTTCGATTGTGAGTACATTGATTATTGAGCAAGCCAACGGAGTAAAATGCATAGTCTTTACCTAAAAAAATCAGGATGTCGATAACTAATCAAGGTCTTTGCAAGGCATTGTCTAGTGTTAGGCATTGCATGAAAATATTTCATAGAGCTAGTAAGAGAGAATTCCAAATGGTTTCAGAGCTAGTTGCTTCAATGTGTTAATTGCAACAGATGTTGCTACTCATTGGCTAGACATTCCGAAGGTGGGTTTGATCATACATTATGAGATGCTGAGTAGATCAGAGATTTTTGTGCATCAATCTAGAAGTCCAAGTCGTGTTGGCAATAAGGGTACCACCATCCCAATTTAAGTGGATCAGCAATTCTGACAGCTGAGGGCTATCGAACAAGTTACTGGTTGCAAAATCTTGGTTTTAGCAGCCTCCGAGCACAAAACCCTAGCCATGGCCTACACTTTTCTCTACCATGTCCTACTCACCCGCTGCTTCTTTAGATGTTTCTCATGTTGTTGCTTTGCCTCTTTCGCCTACTCCTTATCATTGGGGGCATGCTGTTAAGGACATTCTTAAGCTTCTGCGGAAAATACGAGCCTCGGCGCATTACTGTAAATTAGTGAAAATTGATCTCATGCAAAAGCTTCCCAAAAGTTCCAGTGGAATACACTATTCTCCTATAGAATCTTTGTTTTATGTAGGCGATGGAGTAGCTCTGCATGTGAAAATTCGTATGAAAAGATCATAATTAAAGAATTTGATGTCTGTTGAAACATCTGATTTGAAGGAAGAGAAAGTATTGGCCCCTCTACGGTTACGTCAAACTCGTACCTGGCCTCAGGTTCAACAAATAAAATGAATGCTTAGCTTGGATAGTATTGCAGAAGTTATTAGCCCTAGGCTAGAGCAAAGTTATGATGATTTTGTGTGTGTAGGAACAAGGCGATGCTAAAGTAGTTATTCAGCAAGCATTTGAGCAGGGATTTCATCTCTCATCTTACGTTTATTCACCAAGATCAATTGATCAAAGGTAGTTTCAATGAACGGATGGAAATAGGTGTTACAAGAGATGATAGATGCTTTTAAAAATCATATAGACAGCGTGGAGGGTAAAGGTTACAACAACTGTAGCTTTTTATGGAACACATGGCAACCTTACCACAAATAGTAGTAGTGCTCAACGCAAACGCATTCATCATTGCCATTGCCAGTCCATCAAATGCGGTCACAGAGATACAAAGACACAGCAAGACAGGTTCACAACTGAATCAGTGGAACCAGGAGATTATTTAGCCGATGTCGACGAATCAGGGTTACAGTTTATTCGGAAGAAACTTTCATTGCTGAAGACAAGTGCAAAACCCGAACGCATGAAATTAAAGTAACAAAATAAAATTACAATTTCATATGGCCCAGTGAATAAAAATAATTTTAACAATTTCTCACATGAAATAATGGTATTGAGCCCTTGTTAAAGATCTAGCATTAATTTAATTATCCCAAGCGAATTACTAAGGCTTTATACATGGTGGGTAATTAAAATCCTAAAATAAAATAAAATAACAATTGTATGAAGCTCTTATAGTATGGAGATTTTGGATTTATTTTTTTAAAAAATTGTTATATAGGTTGTTCCTTATAAAATATTTGTAATATTTACACATGCCAATGTTAGCATGATTTTCTCCTAACTTCATGTATAAGTTATAACTTCCTAACTAGATTGGCAAGAAATATCTCCTAACTAGTTAGGCAAGTTATAACTTCCTGACTTGGGAGAGAAGTTACCTAAGATATTTTTTAATATCTAACTACCTTTTGAACCCTATAAAAAGGCTTCAGGGGTTAAGTGGGATATAACACACTTGGGAACACACACTCTTAGGAAGAGAATTGTAAAGAAGAAATTGTGAAAGATTGCTTGTAAGATGACTTGCTAAAGAAAATATTTCAGCCTCTTTGTCATAGTCCTGTGATTTATGCTTATGATTTTTTATTTTGTTTAAATTATTTTAGTGGTTTAGATAGTATCATCCTTGGCAAGTAATTTTGGGATTTTTAGATTGCTCTTATTGTTCTTGTTGCATAATAGAAGATTTCTATTAAAATATTTCCATAGAAGGACTTGTGTTTGAAAGCCTTAAGAGAATTTTAGTAGTAAATTTTATTATTGTGCAATGTATAAGAACCGCTATTAATATTGTTGTAAGAGAGCCTCTACATATAGTCAAGCCATTGAAGGATTCAATAGTCAAGAGGATTCAGAAAATCTTTGGTATTTTGATAGGACCAGAATAGCTTCTTTTATCTTTAATGTGAATCTTCATGGTATTTCAATCAGAAATTGTCAAGTCTTTTGAAGGTTCTGTTGAATGCAATTGTTGACATCCATTATCTAGCCAAAATGGAGTCTCGTACGTGATAGTTTACGCAACAAATTTTTGGGTAGCATAGTAGGATTGTCTTGAAGAAATTGCTTATTTGAGCCTTGGAGGTTTAAACAATTCATAGTTATTGAATTTGGGATAGCTTTATTACGAAGTGTTTACTCCTATCATTTTACCTTCTTTAAAAATTTGAGATCTTTACACAAATCTGCTTTCTTTTTCTCTTCTTTCTATTTCCATTGAATCTTGCTCTATTTCTAGTTTTCTTGTGGACCTATTTCTTTCTCTGGGGAAAATTAAAAGTAGATTCACAAAGTTGTGCTTAAATGTTTTTGAAAAAATTTATTTGTTACAAGTAGGTATTATAAGGATTTTGTAGACTAGACAATTGAACAAAATAGGAACTCTCAACAACTCACAATACTTGACAAAGTTGGCTGAATCTCTTTAAGATAAGTCATTTGTAGTTTTACACACAACCCAATCATTTCATTTTTCACAATCACACACCACAACAACACACAAACATACTAACATTAACTACTGAATCTATTTGGAGGTATCTGGGCTTTGGTGTTGCCAGAAGAGCAGCAAGCACCTAAATCCTATTTGAGGACACTTGTTGACGGTCGCGTCCCAAACGGTCGCCAACAGTTCTTTTGGCGCTAAAAGGAGGGCTGAAAATTTAGCCTCTAAGTTCATAAGCCTTATAATTTTAGCACATCAACCATTCTTTGTTACTATATAGGCTTAAGAAATTAAATACTATTTTTAGTTCATGACCAAGAAAATTGATAGTTTGAAAAATTTAAAAGTTTCAAAAGATTCTTGATTGTAAAAATGATTCTTCATCAGAAGAAGAATAAAAGAAAGTTTTTGAATTGGGAACAAGTAGTGGAGTAAAAACTAGAAGATCAAGAAGATCACCCATTATATCTAGTTTATCGATTCATAAGAAAAGATCTAGAAAGTCTAAGAGTTCAACTATCCAAAGGAATAGGATGAAAAATCCTTGGCAAAGAGTTACACCATTAGGATTTCAAAATTACAATGACATTCCTAAGGTAGTTTACAAATATTTTCCTAAGCATTTCATTCCTGAAAAAATTTATTTACCTGAAGAATATATTCACATGTTTGAGTTAGCTTTAGCTCATGCAAATATTCAACATCAAGATCAAGCTTGTAGGTTTTTTGTATCAAATTTAAAGGATATGGCTTAGATTTGGTATTCGAGCTTACCAAGTAATAGTATTACAAGTTGGGATGACATGAAGAATCTTTTTTAGCTTAGTTTGGTAATCAATTAGATCAGCAACAACTATATTGTGGGCTAATACAAGCTAAAAAGGGAGTTAAAGAGTCAATTAGAGATTTTAACATCAAGTTTCAACAAATTTTTGGACTCTTTCAAAGACAATATAGGCCATCAAAAGAAATTATTAAAGAAACTTATCTTAAGGCTGTCGACCCCAACATTTCAATTTGGGTA